>SEYY01020516.1:177500-190000 GCA_009176605.1 Armadillidium nasatum | reverse complement strand
TATCATAATTCTGCTTGAAAAATCTTTAGCTATATCCTTTCTCTAGATTTCCTGAAAATTTGGAAGACATCAGTCTGGTGATAAAAAAGTTATAACGAAAAATGTGTAGTGCGATTCCAAAATCTGAGTTTTGAATTTTATATAGTAAAACTATTATTATTATTATTAAAAAAAAAAGGTTTTTAGATTCTTAAGAAAAAGCTTGGAATAATAAGATCATCTCCAAGACAATCAGGACTACGAATAGTGAGCTGCACTATCTGTTCAAAGGTAATTTGGATATAAATACGAAAGACAAATTTAACTGAATGCATCTTTAGAACTAGAAGAAGTCCATCTGGCGATGGTAAAAATTAAAATCAATTAAAATGATGATTTCAGAGAAAGAAGTAGAGAAAATATACCTTATCTTGAATTTCGATTAGTGAATATTTATATGAGTTAAGAGATAAATAAAAAGAAAAAATGAATTTATTCGTAAATTTCAAATAAAACCTAAACCTCAAAGTTGGAGAGTAAGGTATTCTAGTGTAAGGTCGAGGGTACGATAAAAATACCCTCTGACAAGAAAGAACATGAATACGTCTAACCAGAGGGTATCGGAGTGCCAATGAAAACATTAATCAAATCTAACACTCCATAAGTAATGCCTATTAGTGATTCTTTTATTGTTTTGGAAGTGCTACTTATTCTATATATATATATATATATATATATATATATATATATATATATTATATATATATATATATATATATATATATATATATATATATATATATATATATATATATATATATATATATTATATATATATATATATATATATATAATATATATATATATATATATATATATATATATATATATATATATATATATATATATATATATATTATATATATATATATATATAATATATATATATATATATATATATATATATATATATATATATATATATATATATATATATATATATATATATATATATATATAATATATATATATATATATATATATATATATATATATATATATATATATACAAAAGTATAAGTACTTCAATAATTGAAGATAGATGCCGCAAGTCTAAACGCAATTTTCTGGAATTTATAACTTGAAAAGTATTTTTATTACAACATTTTTTCATAAGACTTAAAATATTTTAGATACGTCTTGCAAGCTCAACACTTCTTTCTACTTACATGTGATAATACATACATGCACACATACTTACACATACACGTGAAATTCCTATATTTTAATAGATTTACTTCTTATTTTAAATTCAACAAGTTCTCATATCTTAAAACTTAAGAAATTCCCTTTCTCTCTATATATATATATATATATATATATATATATATATATATATATATATATATATATATATATATATATATATATATATATATATATATATATATATATATATATATATAGAGAGAGAGAGAGAGAGAGAGAGAGAGAGAGAGAGAGAGAGAGAGAGAGAGAGAGAGAGAGAGAGAGAGAGAGAGAGAGAGAGAGAGAGAGAGAGAGAGAGAGAGAGAGAGAGAGAGAGAGAGAAAGAGAGAGAGAGAGAGAGAGAGAGAGAGAGAGAGAGAGAGAGAGAGAGAGAGAGAGAGAGAGAGAGAGAGAGAGAGAGAGAGAGAATCCTAATTTCTAAATTTTAGTGATGAAGCTATTTGTACCATTCACAAAAATAAGAATGACTTTGCTCGGTTTCTTAAAGCCTTCGAGTTTCTAATAACTTTATAGAAAACAAAAGATAAAAACCCGCATTGTTCTTAAATTTTATTAAACCAATAAAATCATTATTGATTCTTTTTAATTAAACCTGGGAATATTTGGCAGAAATTTTGTTACTTATTAAATTTACGAATGAAAATTTTATTTGTATATATATATATATATATATATATATATATATATATATATATATATATATATATATATATATATATATAATATATATATATATATATATATATATATAATATATATATATATATATATATATATATATATCTGAAAAAGTAACAAAGCAAATGTATGTCTAAATTCATTTTCACATCAAAAAAATATTTTCACTGTAGATAGTCAATTGCAATGATTATTTAATGAGCAGGTTAAATAAAGTCCTTTTTTATAATACCTTGGGCAAGAATATGAAGTTTCTTTGACCTCAAAATGCAAAAGATGAGCAAATCTTGTTCAAGAGAAAGTAACAAAGAACACTATATTTGTCCTGAGGAAGGTTGCAGAAAGATTTATGTGCTTTCTTGACCATGAAGAGTTATTAGACTTTTTCAACATATATAGCGAGCTTTTAATGAGTTAAACTAGCCACTAAATGGAAATAATTAAATGTATATATATAGGCAAATTAATTTATTAATTATACTAGAGTTGATGATTATACGGTATTTATTTCGAATCAGAGATTAAGAAATATTTCAGTATTATCGGATTTAATTGTGAGGTGAAAGGTTTGAAAATAAGCTGAAAGAATGCAAAATTTATAAGGGTAACATCATCATAGGTGGATACTTAGAGAAATAAATCGATCAAAATAAGTACTTGAGAATATTGACTAATTGGAAAGGAAGATTTGAAAATGATTTTAAGAGAAAGATAAATAGAGTCAGGAAAGCTTTCAGTATGATAAGGAATCAACAAATAGCAAGATTTCAGTAACCATAATTAAAATTTTTTTAAAAGCTATACACTGTTTATATTATGGTATGAATGTTAGAAATGAAATTTAAATAAGTTAAACGAGACAAATAAATGTAAAGAAGTTACAAGTAGTCAAATTCTGGTCTGGAAAAAGACAGCTGAAGATTTGTAGTTCGAAAGAAGAACCGAAAAAATATTAACTCAGAGTTTAAGAGACTTTATGAGCAGTATCAGAGTTGGATAATTCTATTCAAAACTAAATCATTCGAGACTCAATATGAATCAATGAAGGCGTTTGAAAGTTTTTAATCACAGAAAGTGAGGAAAATAAATGGGAAAGAATATACTATTATCGTCACGGAGAACAGATTTTCACGATTCCTGGATGAACTCTAACTGTATGAGATTACGGAGTTTGAAGACGAGAGTGATTTACTGATACAGTTTCCCTTCGGCGAATGTGACATGAACAAGCAGAGTTAAGGCAACAATTTATTAGTTTTAGTTGAAGATAAAGAATATGGAATGCACGCCACCATGCATTGTAGAGAAAATCACCTCACAATGCGTTTTAAGCGCTCAATGGGCCCTTTCCCCTAAAGATGTAATCATTCCAAGGAAAATCAAGGAAAATCAAGTTCGGCTAGTTAGAATCATTGAAATGGCAAAAATGTTTCCAAGACTAGGCATGGGGGTTTTCCTTTCGGAAGACATGAATAAGTAGATGAAAATTTCAAAGATTAGAAAATGATCGGAGGAGTAAAGAAATGGAAAGAGTTTAACAGTATAAAGAAAAAAAGGTAAAAAAGATCTATTGGGTTCATCTCCAAAACAATCAGACATACGGGTGGGGAGCTACTCATTTGCTCCATAAAAATGGTTGTTGAGTTCAAAAGCTGCATTTTAAAAATTGGAAGAAAAGCATTTTCAATATTGAACATTAAACTCACCAAGACTGATGAGTTCAGGAAAGAAGAAGACAAGTGAATGCGCCATATTTTGGAATTAAGTAGTCCAAGAATTAAGGTTAGTCAGCATTAGTAGATTAATAAACAGAACAGGTGAAATATCCAGTAGATTAGCAAAACAATCTGAGTTACAATTTAGAAAATTAAGAACATTTTGAACATATTGAACATACGAACAAATAACACCTCACGTTATAATAGGAGATAAACTCACCGTTACGAACGATACTCTCTCTCTCTCTGATTTTATATATATATATATAATATATATATTATATATATATATATATATATATATATATATATATAATATATATATATATATATATATATATATATATATATATTACTTAGGTAATTGGAGATGTTTGCCAGAAGTCTAAGTGTATTTTCTCGGAATTTACAACTTGAGAAGTATTTTTATTGCAGCATTTTTTCATAATCCATAAAAATTTTTATTCGCATCTTGCAAGCTCAAGCCATACTAAAATACTCTCGCAAAAACCCATACTCGTGCATCCACATTTACTACTTGTATTTCATTAAATGTAACCTCTCTAAAAAGTATAGTATATATATATATATATATAATATATATATATATATAATATATATATATATATATATATATATATAATATATATATATATATATATATATATATATATATATATATATATATATATAATATATATATATATATATATATATATATATATATATATATATAATATATATATATATATATATATATATATATATATATATATATATATATATATATATATATATATAATATATATATATATATATATATATATATATATATATATATATATATATATCCTTGTTATGTAAAATAAATTGAAGGAAAATTTAGTGAAGGATTTTTTAAATTAATTTCAAAGCTTGAGAGAGTCAGTTACATGAAGATTTTCTTATCATTTTAGAAACGAAATATAGAAAATTACTGAAGTCATAAGAAGTATATATATATATATATATATATATATATATATATATATATATATATATATATATATATATATATATATATATATATATATATATATGTATATGTGTAAAACTAAATTGCAAATATTTTTAAATTTCTCTCTCTCTCAAAGACACCTACTAACTTTTCTATTTCTTTCGATAGTTCTCCCGTCTCTCCTGTTGACAATATAAACATCCTTGGCCTTCACATAAACAAAAAAATGTTTTGGAAGTCTCACATCAAAATGGTTGCTTGGGCGTCCTCAAAGAAGATCGGAGTTCTGTTTAGACTTCGAGAATTTTTTCTTCTTCTTCTTAGGTACTCCAATTGTACGATGGCCTCATCCGCCCTTGTGTGGAGTTTTGCTCTCATATCTGAGGTGGTTCAGGCTAGTGTTGAGTCAAAGGTAAAAGACTTATAAATTGTTCTGCTCTTTCTAATTCACTTGACGCTTTATCCTTGCGAGGTCCACTCGTATGCCTTCACCTTTACAGCAGTCTCGTAGCACAAGGGGTGAATTGTCTGCCAATAAATTTTGTTTGGACATGGGCAACGCCAAGCTTGCCTGCTGTGTTACCTCCTTCTTTCCAGTAACCTTTTGTGGAATTATCTCCCGTCTTCTGAGTTTCCTGCCGAATTTAATCTTAATTACTTTAAAGCCAACGTCTGTGTTCGCCTACGAAATTTGAGATAGATGGGACTTGTAGGATATGTCAAATTCTTTTTTTGCTCTAACGCCCCCTCCTTGAATAGGGCGCTGCTCGGGAGCTGTGGTGATGTGTAGATGTGTAGATGTGTAAAGAATCAGTGACCGTATTACTCTTTTGCGCACACAAATAAATGTATATTTCAATTTGGGTATGCGAGCCACACAGCTATGAACCCTTATGATCATTACAAAGTTACCACCGAAGCAGATAAAAACGCCTTTCACATTTCTTAAAACCCTGGTAAATATTTGTCAAAAACTTTTCATATATCGAATTGCCTTGAAAAATTGCAATATTATATTTTACGAAAGATTAAATTTAAATTAGTTTATTATTGTTTCATTTATCTTGTGCTTCTGAGAAGCATTTTAGCAGAATTTTATCAAGTTTGTCAAAACTATTATAACTTGCTACTGAACTTACTGCCCTAACTGAACAATCAAACTGATTGAAGCAAAATAATTTGAAAAGAGGCTTGAATGTGTACACTTATATGTGTCCGGGAAAATTTGGAAAGAATACTGAGGCTTGTCGATGTTTATAGTTTTTCATGTCGATTTCAAAACCAAAATAAAAGAACACCTATTTACTTTCGTTCAATCAACAGAAACCTAAATTATTTCTTCTCAATCAGCTGTCATTTTCACAATCAGTGGAAAACTGAGAATCTTCAAGAAGTATTGCAAAAGTAAGCCGGCTTAGATTTAGTAATCTTTCTGAAGCAAGCTTTTCATGACTGCATTTATTCCAACCGAAGTTTCTACTATAGGCAAACATGAATCAAGTTAACAGTTCGCTTTAATTGAAAAATGCAACTGCAAAAAATTACAACATTCACTGTCGCCACATATTAGGAATGGAATATAATTTTTATAATTATAATTTTCCTTTGCGCCATGGTAACCAATAAACTATCAAATATTTCAAAGAATGTTATTTTTTAGGCATTGTTATAAATTATTTTAATTAGATAATAATTATGTCAATATTGCTTGAAAGCGAAATTTCTCATTGTGTAAGCATATGAAAAAGATATTTCGACATTAAAAATTTTTATGTTAAATTGAAATTCGTTTAATGTACAAAAAAAAATTTTTTTTTTTTTTTTTTTTTTTCAATGGAGATAAAATATTTAAGTACTGCAAAGGTTTTGAATTTTAAAAATACACATTTTTGTATTTCATGCTATGCATACATATTTTGTATTTACATAATAGGGAAATTTGAAAACTGTTCAAACATATTGTAATATAACAGTTTTCTTTGTATTTAAATCTTAATGGTTTTCTTATTGTAAAATTCAAAAACTTGTTTACATTCTACTATAGGTAAAGTGCTTCGAGGATTCAGCGCAAAAGATCATTTATTATTATTATTATTATTATTATTATTATTATTATTATTATTATTATTATTATTATTATTATTATTATTATTACCATTATTATTATTATATTATTATTATTATTATTATTATTATTATTATTATTATTATTATTATTATTTTTATTATTATTATTATTGTTTGAAATTATTATTAGAGTTTGAAATACGAAAAAGATCAGAGGTTATTTGCTGCAAGGGTACGGTTCTAATGTCAAATAACTGCTTTCAAATTGAAACTAGTAATGAAGAGTGGAGATATTGGCAAATAAGTGAAAAGGTGAGGAATTAATAGAGAAAATGTCATTAATGAAAAGTTGAAAAAGTGTTAGGGCTATAATAAAACCTTGAGGAACACTACTATTAATAGATAGGATAAGCGATGGCTGTCTACAACAACTGCTATAGAACGACCAGAATGAAAATCAGAGAGAAGACCACAGAGAGAAGGATAGATTCCGAAAGAAGGGAGTGTAGATATCAAAACTTTGTGCCAGACTCTATCGAAAACTTTCGATATGTTCATCGAGAAAGATTCATCAAAATGCCGAATAGCGGAGGACCAAAAGTCAGAAATAAAAGAAAGAATATCACCATCAGAGCGTTTTTTCCAAGAACCATACTGGCGATCAGAGGTAAGATTTAAAATTTGACATGTTTCCAAATCTTCCTGTAAGGATGGATTCAAAAACTTTAAAAAGAATGGTTCTTAAAGAAATGGGACAGTAGTTGGAGGGCTGAGAGGGGTACCCCTTCTTTGGCACATGCTGAATGAGCGCACGCTTCCAGCAAGAAAGTAAATTTGAAGTAGAAAAACAGAAACGAAACAGTTACCGAGACAGTGTGGAAGTATAGATGCACAAATCTTGAGAACCACAGGAGGGATACCATCAGGACCATACGCAATCTTAGTGTTTAGCAGAGAGAACAGAAAGACATCTTTAGAAGAAATTACAATTTAGACATAAAGAGTTAGAGGGAGTTGAAGGAGGAGGAACAGCTCCACAATCGTCTAAAGGTGAATTAGAGGCAAAAGTTTGAGCGAAGAGATCAGCTTTAGAAGAAGGCAAAACGGCAGTTGTGACTTCAGAAGATACTAGAGGAGAGAAAGAGGAAGTAGTTAAGTTAGAACTTAATTTTTTTTACACGTTGTCAGAAAGGGCAAGAAAAAGAGGAATTGGAAAGTTTATTGCATATTCTACCGAGAAAAAGAGTTTTTGGTGTTCCGGAGAATAAATTTTTTACGATTACGGGATGAAATATAAATTGCATGAGCTCCTTCGGCTAATAACACGAGAACAAGCTATATATTATATATAGTATTATATATATATATATATATATATGTATATATATATATATATATATATATATATTATATATAAATATATATATATATATTATATATATATATAATATATATATATATATATATATATATATATATATATATATATATATAATATATATATATATATATATAGAGAGAGAGAGAGAGAGAGAGAAAATATGTAAAGGACTTTTAACCTTATAAATCTACCTTCAAAAGAATGAATAAAATAAAAATAAAAGATTTTAAAGAACTACAAATTTCGAAATATTTTAAATATTTGCCCTTTCAAAGAATGAAAAGAAAATTTATAAAGACAACCTCTCCGAGTGCAAATTGAAAATCTCTTGTACATAAAACAATTTAAATAAAGCTTTATTGTTTATTATGAACAATAGAATTATTATTTTATTTATTTATTTTTTTTGACAAACATAAAATTGAAAAACCTTTCAATATTACAAAAGGATTATCTGCTTTTGTTTGATATTAATCATAACCTTAAGAAATATATTTTTAAAAAAAATTCTTTGCATTTTTTAAATAAAAATATTATTTTTCAGGTAATGATGATATAAAAAGGAGGGAGGAAAAATGGTTCAATTTTTTTCTTTTCTTTCTTTCTTTTTTTTTTAATTTTAATTTTTGTTTTCGTTTTGAGAATACAATAAATAATATTCATATTTTTAATAATATTTTCTATTAAATATTAACCATTATCATAATCGTCTTCATTTATATGAATTAAGAACCCTATCTGTGCTTAGGTGTGCGTGTTTTTAGTTTTGTCAAGGTTTGCATAAAGAAGGCTCTGCCCGTGAGTTCGTTTGTAAAAAAAAAAAAAAAAAAAACAAAAAAAAAAAAAAAAAAAAAGAAACATCTTTGCACCTGAGCAACTCGGTAACAAAACCATCAATCACCCAAATTTGTAAACTAAATTTTTGCTCTGAACCCTTCTAAAGGAAAAAAAAATATTAAGAAATCGAAATCTAAGAAAGACTAATATATAATCTTTTAACCGAGGAACTCAACATTTCTAGAGAAATTTACTCAGCAAAAACACACTTGAAAATTAACTTTTTTTAAAACTTTTATTGTGCATTTATAATATACTCGGCAATAACTGAACATACAAAAATAAGGCAAAATATGCTGAAATATCTTTAAGTCTCGGAAATATTTAACACCCCTGACAGCTATATAAACATGAACAAAACATGACAGTCTCAAGATTCTCAGTATTCAAAGCCAACATAAAAACGGGATTTCAAACTTCTGTTTAATCACATTGTAGAAATATCTACTAGAAATCTCCTCTCAAAAACTGCTTACATAAAAAACGGATTTCCTTCCAGTCCAGTTTGCTCAATATGAATCTATTCCACGAGCACCTATATAATAGCACATATAGACAACATAACATATATCTACTATAACAACCTCTTAAGTAAAAGAATACATTTTAAAACTCTAACTTCAAAATTTCCTCATGACACCCCGTTTACTATGCCTTTTATAGAGGCATTGCTCGCCCTTATATGGAGTTTGAGTTGAATATATGGAGTGATTTCATTTACACAGGTTTCCCTAAAAAGGTTGAGTCTAGGACTTTTGTGCTTCTAAATTGTTTCGTTCTTACTAACTCACTCCAATCTCTTTCTGCCAATTCCACTAATGCATCATTCTTTTTCTACTATGGCTATTATAAAGGACACTGCTTTCTCTGAAGTCTCTAACACTCCAGTCATATACTTCCATCAATGAGGAAGACTTGCGCCACGACTTTCTAGACAGTCTAATCCTTTCTCTGAACAACTCTCTGGTAGAAAACTTCCACTCGTAATTTCTGGAACACTCTCCTTTTGTCAATTTTCCCCAACTTCTTATGACTTGAACGCTTCCAAACGCATTGTATTTCAGTTGTTGTCACCCTTTAATTTGGCTGAAGTTTTGGAAATTTCCCAACTTTGGTTTAATTTTATAGGCCTCCTTCCACTACCCTACAGATACTACACACCACACACATACATAAAATATATAATATATAATATATATATATATATATATATATATATATATATATATATATATATATATATATATATATATATATATATAATATATATATATATATATATATATATATATATATATATATATATATATATATATATATTATATATATATATATATATATATATATATATATATATATATATATATATATATATATATATATATATATATATATATATATATATATATTATATATATATATATATATATATATATATATATATATATATATCTATATATTATATATATATATATATATAGAATTGTTTTTAACTACACTATGAAAATTGAGCAAATGACAAAAACAAAAAACAAAAAATTTTAAAACTAAATAAATAAATAGCACATTAATAATAAATGAAAACTGGAAGCAATATAATAATCTTTTGAGATTGAATTTGAAATGACAGTTGGTTGGTAATTGTAAAATTTGTGGTGTGTAAGTTGTACGAAATTAGAACAAATCGAAAGTACAGAAACGGAAGACATAGTCCAATTGTACTATTTCTTCCCTTTCTGTACTTTCGATTTGTTCTAATTTCATACAACTTACACACTAACAAATTTTACAATTACCAACCAACTGTCATTTCAAATTCAATCTCAATAGATTATTATATTGCTTCCAGTTTTCATTCATTATTAATGTGATATTAATTTATTTAGTTTTTAAATTATGTTTTTTTGTTTTTGTCATTTGCTCAATTTTTATAGTGTAGTTAAAAACAATTCTTTATGTGATACTGATAATCTAATTCTTTTTCAGTTCTCTTGATGATGGTTCAATGATAGAACCGAAACGTCAGACTTTATTTAATATTAAGACATATATATATATATATATTAAGTATATATATATATATATATATATATATATATATATATATATATATATATATATATATATATATATATATATATATATATATATATATATATATATATATATATATATATATATATATATATATATATATATATATATATATATATATATATATATATATATATATATATATATATATATATATATATATATATATATATATATATATATATATATATATATATATATATATATATATATATATATATATATATATATATATATATATATATATATATATATATATATATATATATATATATATATATATATATATATATATATATATATATATATATATATATATATATATATATATATATATTATATATATATATATTATATATATATATATATATATATATATATATATATATTATATATATATATATATATATATATATATTATATATATATAATATATATATATATATATATATATATATATATATATATTTCAGTTTGGAAGGTGGCATGTTGTTCATTTGTAGATCATCCAACTTTAGCCTTAAATATAATAAAACAATAGATGGAAACATCCATTCTTATATAACATTTTGATGTAAGTCCATTTGCCAAAATGATTGTAATTCTTATGTGAAAAAGTTTTAAATTATTAAAGTAAAAAAAGTTAGGATTATTAAAGTAAAAAACTTAATTCATATTTGAGTTATTAGTTCTTTAAAAATCTTTTCCTTATATATATTTGTTGATTTGCAATGATATTTGTATATTAGGACATAAGTACCGATGAATAATAAAATGCAGAATAAGTTATATATATATATATATATATATATATATATATATATATATATATATATATATATATATATATATATATATATATATATATATATATATATATATATATATATATATAGTGAAATTTTTGACCTATTTCATTCCTTTTCCACAGGGTATGTGATTATGGTGGACGCATGCAGTTTTGTGGTTGTTTTCTAAGGCACCCGTTTTTGCTATCCTGTCCGGCATCTGTGATTTGAGATTGAGCTTGAACTCTGTCAATTTTCACCCTAAAGACTTTGGACTCTTCCGTCATTTTTCACCCTACAGATAAGTTTTGGCCAAATGACCTTTTGTGTCATATGTTCCCATTTTTTGTATTCTGTTGTATGTTATTTGTTTCAGGCATATTTTCATTTTTCTTGAGAGTTTGTTACGAATCCTTTGTAATCCACATACATATAAGATCTTTGTAGCGGAAAATAGTAATTATGGCAAACTTAATAATTACCAGTGATCTTAAATTAGGATCCTTGCAATTGGAAGAGGTAATTATCATTTTTTGTAGTATCTGAAAATAAACTTTTCTGTGAGTATGAATATAAGATTGGGTCCTTATAAGTAGCATCTTTATTGCAGTTCGTAAATTGGGACGACTTCTTCCTAGAGTCGAGTGGCATTCATAAACTGTCGTTTACACTTATGAATCTTTATTAAAAAT
>SEYY01020516.1:170000-172500 GCA_009176605.1 Armadillidium nasatum | reverse complement strand
ACTTATTCTCAATGATGTTTTTATATTTTTTAATTACAGATCTTTTTTAAAATTTGGATGTAAATTACGTTCACAGACGAAATAAAAAATATGACTTAAACCGCTGTCTGACGTTTTAATTCTCTTTTTACTACTTTACAAACTGCAATTTATTCACTTAATAAAGAAACATTTTTGAAACTTTAATAGAAAATGATGAAGAAAAAATAAGTGATTTAAAAGCTAGTTAAAGAAGAGTAATTATTCAATTTCGCAATGAATGTCATTTAATGACAAATTATTATTGGAATTATTTCATTATACTATAATTAAACATTAGTATAGGCTACTAGTTGTAAAATATGAGATAATCATATATATATATATATATATATATATATATATATATATATATATATATATATATATATATATATATATATATATATATATATATATATATATATATATATATATATATATATATATATATATATATATGAGCAAAGGGGTTAAGCCTTGAGTAAGAGCTTGTTTCTGAAAGGATAAGATTTAGTGAAAGAAATGATGCACCTGAAACTCTACTACTATACGATCTGATAATTCAGAAGAGCAGCGTCTGCAGTGATATTGATTCGATTATGAGAAAGAAAAATAGAAGTCAGTGAGACCAATTGAGAGAAAGAAAGTTAATAAGGCTAAAAGTACTGGATTCCACACTTTCAAAACAGGATGTGTGAGTGAATGCAAACAGACGTTTACTACCTACGAGGAAGAATGATACACCTACAAAGAACGAATAGCTGTAGTTGTGAGAAGAAATATATATAAGCGAAAGAGAGAACTGCCCAAATTTCTTTACTCCGACCAGGTCTCGAACCCTGTACCTCTCGCTTGCAAAGAGAGTGCTCGATCGTCTGTGCTATGAATCTACCTAGGTCGTCTCAAAACAAATAACATTAATATAAATCACTGTTTTATAAAAATGCATAGAGGTATGAAGATTCTAATTTAATAATTTTAATTATTTTATGAATAAAATACTATTATATTTCTATCATTATCATCTCCTTCCAACTCGGTAGGCTAATGCTCGTCAGTTGTAAATTCTATGAGAGGAATAGCCTTGATTCCATGAGCAGCTTCTTTTTTACGCACACGGCATGCTGGGCTTGTTGCTACAACTTCTCATTGTTAAAACATATTCAAACATAAGACTATTAAATAAAAGTCCAAAACTTTACCACTGGACCATACCAATGTTTACATTTTCAGGTTGTTTTAATTTATAATAAACCAAAGGATTTAATATCTTCCATTGGAAGATAAAGAAGTATGTTTTCTCTTTTATAGAACATTAAGGAATAGGAACTGAGAGATATTTACAAAATATTAATATATTAATAAATTTACTTTTAGTGATGAATTGTAAAATTTTTTAGTTACTTTCACAAGTATTTCAGTTAAATATTATCATTGTAGATTTTAAAGACGGGATCCTCAAGTATCTGTTAAATCTATCTATCTACCTATGAATCTATGAATGAATGTATCTATGTATGTATGATATATATATATATATATATATATATATATATATATATATATATATATATATATATATATATATATATATAATATATATATATATATATATATATATATATATATTATTTCACCTCTGGTGGGCAAAGGTCAGAGGCCTACTAAAATTTCACCAGAGTTAGGAGAAAAGTCGGAAACCTGGTCAAATTACAAAGGCCGACATGACCTGATACACGTCGTTTTAAAGTGTGTAAGTCACAGGAAGCTGGGAAAATAGATGAAGGGAGTTTGTTTCAGACTTTACTAGTAGAGTTCATGTAAGATTGAGCATAATGGTTAAGTTTGGGTTCGAGAGTTGGATAGAGAATGGATGAGACTGTGTAGAAAGACGAGTCGCACGAGCCATTCTTGGTGGTAGGAGGTATGCGACGAGAAAGTTCAAAAGAGCAGTGTCCATTGTAATAGCGATAGTATAGAGAGAGTGACGCAAAAATTCGGTGGGCAGAAAGAGACTGGAGAGAATTAGTGAGAGCAGAAGAGTTGATTGGACGAAAATCCCTAGACTCCACCTTTTCAAGAAGAGCTGTATGAGTGGAACCACCCAAGAGGTGGCGAACAACACCAGTATAAATAGCAAGCAACTGTGGTAGTGTGAAGAAGTTCTGAAGGTGCTTCAGAACACCCAACCTCTTAGAAGCTTGTTTAGAAAGAGAAGTAATGTGATCTTTCCAAGAAAGATCACGAGAAAAAGAAACACCAAGAATATTAAGGAGAGACAAAGGTTTGAGTTGCGTGTTTTCGAAGAAGATATCATAGTTATGTGGAAGATTGTGTCGAGTAGAGATATGGAGCAATTGAGTTTTTGAGGCATTGAAAATAACCATGTTTTCTCTGTCCCAATTTGAAATGCGAGATAGATCAGAAGTCAGCTGCTCCATGACTACCCTCATTTTATCCATTAACTTCTATTGTGAGA
>SEYY01020516.1:165000-167500 GCA_009176605.1 Armadillidium nasatum | reverse complement strand
GAACCCAAAAGAAATTTCTCGGAACATTCAAATAAGCATGTCTGTAGAAATACAATAAACCAATGAAACGGTCAAAAGACCAGAGCTCCAAACACAGTAGCAACCAATTTATTACAGTTGCAATGTCAGTGGTAACAATGATTTACCAAATTGGACGTTGCAATTTTTTTTTAATTATAAGGACAAATTTTTGAAACCTAAAGGGAAATTTCTCGTAACTTTCAGGAAATGATTTCTACAGAACTATAAAATTCCAATGTAATGGCTAAAAGAACAGAGCTTCAAACCTGTTAGTTGTCTATTTATTACAGCTAAATATTCAGTGGTTACAATGATTTACCAAATTGGACATTACAATTTTTTTTTTAATTTTAAGGACCAATTTTCGAACTAAAAGGTATATTTCTCCAAACTTTAATGAAATCACCTCTTTAGAACTATAAAATACCAATCAAAAGGTGAAAAGAACAGAGCTCTGAACCCAGTAGTTACCTATTTTCTTACAGTTGCAAAGTAACAATGATTTACAAAATTGGAGACTATTTATTTTTTAATATTAAAGAGAAATTTTCGAACCCAAATGGAAATTTCTCGAAACGTTCATATAATCATTTCAATAGAAATATAAAACGAACCTTCAAATGGTGAATGGACACAGTTCCAAACCCAGAAGTTACCTATTTATTACAGTTGCAAATTCATTGATAACAATGATTTACGAAACTAGTCATTACAAATTTTTTTTTTTAAATTTTAAGTCCAATTTTTGAACCCAAAGGAAAATTTCTGGGAACTTTTATTAAATCACGACTTTAAAAATATTAAAAAAAACAATCAAATAGTGGAAAGAACAGAGCTCCACATCAAGTAGTTACCTATTTATTATAGTTGGAATGTTAGTGGATTCAGTAATTTACCAAATTGGACGTTACTTTTTTTTTAAATTTAAGAACAAATTTTCGATCCCAAAGGAAAATTTCTCTTAACTTTCAAGTTTTCATCTCTATAGACCTATAAAAGACAAATCTAGTGTTTAGTTGTTTTAAAAGTCACCTCTAACACGAAATTTACAAAGTCAAATTTATAGGTAGGTAGCAGCATTATGACTTTCTGGAGCTTTTTAAATCTTTCGTGGACAGTTTCTAACATTCTGGAAAGCTTATGATTTCCACTTTAAGTGACTCCACCCATATATCTCGGTTCTGATTAAGTGTGAGCACTGGTGCGATCGTCAGTCGGCTAAGGCTCATTTGAGAAGCGTAATGTGTTTCTGTTTAAAAATTTTTGTATCGATTATTTTACTTCATGTACAGAAGCTTCGTGAATGAGCAACTCTATTTGCTTTTCTAAAAGATCTTCATTCTACATGTACTCTTTTGTTTTTAATTTCAATATTTTTTAAGAAAAGTGCTTCTACCACTGAAAAAAACATGGTGATCTGAATGAAGAATCTGGTAAGATTTAATGAATCAAATAGAAAAAGAAGAGCTGTTCAGCTAGAAAAATATACTTTGGAAAGCACCATTAAAATATAATTGGAGCATCCATCAAAGTTAGATTAGAAAGTGTAAAGGAAATCTCGAAAGAAGTAAGAGATTTAGGACAAAAGAAATTAAATTTCTCACATATATCAATTGAAGCCTAACAAGCAAACTTTGTTAAAGTGCTGAACACCTACGATGAGTGTGCAAAAATAAGGAAAATAAAATCAACTGTTTGAAGTGTTTGACATCAATAAAAAAAGGAATACGGTGAATGGCTAAGCAGTGAGGACAGAAGGTAATATCAACTGCAGATCGAAAGCAAAAGACAGGTTGGGCATACAACTGGGAAGGCTGCGAGTTCAAAAACTAATCACCCTTTAAAAAGAAGAAATGTGCACTTGAAGCCAACTTTAACAACAGAAGCAACGAAAACAGCATCGTCAACACCGAAATCGAATCAGTGACTGAGAGTGATTATCAGGGGTCTGTAAATTCAGATGAACAGTCCATACGTACAAGAAAGGAATATTAGAAAATCAAAACAGCAACCACACTAATAACATAATCAGAAGCTATGCAGCTTCTTGCATTTCACAAAACAGCATTAAACTCTGAATAAAAATAATAATAATAATAATAATAATAATAATAATAATAATAATAATAATAATAATAATAATAATAATAATAATAATAATAATAATAATAATAATAATAATAATAATAATAATAATAATAATAATAATAATAATAATAATAATAATAATAATAATAGTAATAATAATAATAATAATAATAATAATAATAATAATAATAATAATAATAATAATAATAATAAAAACTTGTTTTGCCAAGAAGCGAAGCAAGCTGAAAAAACCCTTTCGATATTTTCCTTTTCTTTCAATATACATTTAGAGATGGTTATCATTTAATGAATAGGAATATTATGTCCAGATATAGAACAAGAATTTTCATTTCATCTTTTTCTACTTCTTATTTTGTTTGATTCTCTGTTT
>SEYY01020516.1:157500-160000 GCA_009176605.1 Armadillidium nasatum | reverse complement strand
TTTTTTATTGTTTCTATGTTGCTGTTGTTTTTGCTACTGTTGTGGATTTTTGGTTGTTTTTGTTCTTGTAGTTCTAGCTGTTGCTTGCTTGTTGTTGTTGTTGTTGTTCCGGCTCTTGTTTTTGCTATTATTGTTGATATTTTTGTGAGGTTGTGGCTTTTTATTATTTTTGATAATGTTTTTGTTTTCATCTGTTGAAGTTGTTTATTTTGTAGTTTTTGCTGTTTTTGATGTTTTTTGTATTGTTGGTTTTGTTGCTGTTGCTATGTTTGCTCTTGCTATTGTTCTTGTGGTTTCTATTGCTGTCGTAGTTGATTTTCTGCTGCTACTGTTGTTGTTATTGTTTTCCTTCATGTTGTTGTTGTTGTTGCGTTTGTTTGCTAATGTAGGCTGTTTTGGGTGCCATTGTTGTCTTTCGTTTTCCCTCTCAACAATGCTTTCCCTGAACCATTCTCAAATTTTGAAACCACCATTTAAAGGAGAGAAGTTATAAAAGAAATTTCCTGATGATATATATATATATATATATATATATATATATATATATATATATATATATATATATATATATATATATATATATATATATATATATATATATATATATATATATATATATATATATATATATATATATATATATATATATATATATATATATATATATATATATATATATATATATATATATATATATATATATATATATATATATATATATATATATATATATATATATATATATATATATATATATATACAGGGTGTCTCGTGGTAGAATCTGCTAAGCATCAAAGGTGTATTACGCAAGTCATTTGAAGGAACAAAAGTTATATCACCATAGATAAGAATCGGAAAATGTGGGAAGTTATGGTTTATTAACGAAAAAATAGGTAAGTAAAATATGCACTTTCTTTACAAAATTGTATGGAGTAGAGCTTGGAAACAATTACTAAACAGTGTTAGTCGTGGTTAATGGCCTTTTTTCAATGAACAAAGTGGAAGCGCGAGAGCTTTAGTACAGGAATATTATCGACGTTTCCCACAACGCTTTCCACTACCAAATCGACAGGAATTTAATGATACACACAGACGACTTCCAGAAACTGGATCGTTTCAGCTATACATTCGAATATGGTGCCCGGTCGTCTAGATGATATAATTTAAACGGTACAACGCAGTCCCAGACTTAGCACCCGTGGCATTTCAACGCTTCATCAAATCCCTCTCACTACTGTGTAAACAACATTTCACGATGAAGGGTTATTCAGTACCTTGTTGAAATAATTCATCATCTTTTTGAGGATGACTACTGTCGAGGTCAACGAGAAACTTTTCACCGAAATATATATATATATATATATATATATATATATATATATATATATATATATATATATATATATATATATATATATATATATATATATATATATATATATATATATATATATATATATATATATATATATATAATATATATATTAATTAATATTATAATAAATGTATACGAGGGGAAATCATAAAGTTTGAGGAATTTTTTTTTTTTTAAATTAACACATTCGACGGAGAAACATCAGGACTGTGATGGGTTATAACTCATTTATAACATAATATATATATATATATATATATATATATATATATATATATATATATATATATATATATATATATATATATATATATATATATATATATATATATATATATATATATATATATATATATATATATATATATATATATATATATATATATATATATATATATATATATATATATATATATGTATATGTGTTTTGTTTGTATGTTTGTGGTTGATAGAGAATAAACTTTGTCATTGAAATCAGTTTTGAACTTATACTATGATTGAAGTTTGAAAAATGTAGCTACTATACCGACCACATCTATTATTACTAATACTGTTGCTGCTACTATAATAATGATAATAGCAATTAAAAATAAACTCTGAATAGAAAAAACACGCACTAAATGGTTTGAGAGAGTGAGAAAATGAGTATGTATTTTTGTGCATGCAAGTATATTCGCATCTGTGAAGAGAGAGAGAGTTTGGTAGGAACTTAGATGCAACAATAAAAAATATTATTGTTACTACTATGGCTACCATGACAATAATAATAATAATAATAATAATAATAATAATAATAATAATAATAATAATATAATAATAATAATAATAATAATAATAATAATAATAATAATAATAATAATAATAATAATAATAATAATAATATTAAATGAGAATGAAAAGCACTAAGCTAGATTGTAAGAAAGAATGCAAGGTCCAACTTATTTTAGGTCTAATGAACATCTCAGAGGAAAGGATATCTTTGGCCAGACGTGCAGGTGTTAAACTAGTTCTTAGATCTAACGGCCATCTGTTCACATCTTAGGCCTAAATAGCAGATGATATCTTGTTTTTTTCAGGCCTAAACTTCAAACGTAACCTTAACGGCCACATACCTCAATTGAAGGA
>SEYY01020516.1:150000-152500 GCA_009176605.1 Armadillidium nasatum | reverse complement strand
TTGTTTTTTCTTAAATGCTTCAATGCTTGATGAAATTTTTCAGGAAATATGTTCATATCTGAAGTCTGTAATATGGCCCCAAAGATCATGCCTTTCAAGACTTCATTGTTGCAGGTTTGTCCTTATCAATGCTTTTCCACTTTTCAAAATCTTGGTTTGTGGCCATGTGTCTTTATTATTTATTGCAAGGGAGAGTCCATAGCCTAGAAGTATTTCTTCATCTTTTTTCAGGTTGTATGAGGAGAGATTAATAATGTTGCAAGAGCTTGAATTTTTGGCAATCCCCAATTCATCTGATCCCACACACATCCTCAACCATATAAATAACATTCATCCCAACATTCAATTTACTTTGGAAGTCCCCCCTCCCACAACTAATTCCTTACCCTTTTTGGACACACTTATGATGTGGGATCACTCCACAAAACTCTCTTATACCATATTTAGAAAGCCAACTTCGTCACCAAACTATGTACATTTGTACTCCGCACATACAACTAATACAAAAATCGCCACTCTCTCCTCCCTATATCTTCGAGCCTTAAAGATCTGCTCTCCTGCCTTTTTAAAAACTGAAACCGACTTGCTGATGAACACCTTTATTAAATTACAATACCCCATGCACATAATCAACAAATCATTTAGAAAAGCAAAAACTAAATTCTATTCCATAAAAATAAATGAACCCACAAAAGTAAAAAACCTTTTACCCATACCACACATAAACATAAAACGATTAAAAAAAGTAATATTATTTTAAAAAAGTAATATTATTTAAAAAAAAGTATTTAAACCCCCAAAAGCCCCTAATACAAACCCCCCCTGCATCTACAGCATACCTTGTTCGGGTTGTAATCTGAAATATATAGGGGAAACCACTGACTACAATAGAAGATTATACCAGCATAAATATGACCTACAAACAGACAACCAAAACTCAGCCCTCACCATACATAGACAAGAAAATAACCATATTATTAATCTAAAGGATAGTTGTACCATTAAACATATAAACAACTATAATAAAAGAAAAATAACCGAAGCCTTCTGTATCAAAAAATCTACCTAACTATAATCAAAGTGAAGGTGACTACAAGATCGATCAGTTGCAAAATTCTATCATGTTCCGCTCTCCATTCTTTAACAAGTTATATAACAACCAACTACCATCATGAGAACCTGGAATTACGAAAGGAAGATCGTCGCATCAGTGATACCTGAAAGAGGCTCTGAAAAGGAGCGAAAGCTTGTTTCCTAATTTTGTGTATATTTTGCATAAATTGCATGAATTGGTGTTTGTAAATAAAGTGTAATATCTCAATCTGCATTGGTCAACCTATGGGTTTAAATAATAAATAATAGATATAAACGGAGTGAATATAACTCAAAAATTAATAAATAGTATATATATATATATATATATATATATATATATATATATATATATATATATATATATATATATATATATATATATATATATATATATATATATATATATATATATATATATATATATATATATATATATATATATATATATATATATATATATATATATATATATATATATATATATATATATTTAGAGAGAGAGAGAGGGTTTTAGAGATATTCCTCCTACTTTAACCCCCTCCAATTCATTTATGCCTAAAATTGTAATTATTTTCTAATTTTTTTATTTTTTTCCTTTTTTTAATATTTTTTGGCTCTCTCTGAATCTAACACTATGCAGACGTACAATCTTGAAGGAATCCCTAATTTGATTTTCAAAACTTGTACATTTTTGCTGGCATACACTCTTGGTAAACTAATTTGTCTTTGTCATTCTACAACCTTCCAATCTTGCTGTAAATGAGTGTTTATTCAGCCTACACCGAAAGAGGAAGATTCCCTATCACAACTCTCTAAGTTTCGTCCTATTTCTTTATTAAGCTCCGTTCTTTCTTAAATTTTCGAATTTATCTTCAAAAGGAGATTTGGAAGCATCTCAATTCTTCTAATCTTATCTCTGATCGTAAGTAGGACATTTGTAAGGAAACATACTGGTGATTTTTTTCTCTTCTCTCTGACTTTTGGTCCTCAGCTCATCGGAATTTTCATGATGTTTTTTTGGTTTCGTTAGACATATAGTAGGCATTCGATATGGTTTGGCACAAAACTTAAGTTTCTTCCTTCGGTATCTATCCTTGTCTCTGTAACTTTTTCTCTAACATCCTTTCCAGTCGTTCTATTTCTGCTATTGCAAATGGTCACAGTTCTTTTATGAAATGCTTTAATAGTGTTCTCTATGCATCTCCCTATCACAAACACTTTTTCTTCTTTTCATTAATAGACTCTCTAATTCTTTATCACAAATCACCAATCTAATATACCCAAGACTTCACCAAGTCACTACTCTCTTCATTTTAAAAGACATCTCTTCCAGCAGCAACTAATGACGCCCGAAGTTGGCCTCGGAGCAACTAACCTCTGATTTTTCTCTAATTTCTTATTAGGG
>SEYY01020516.1:142500-145000 GCA_009176605.1 Armadillidium nasatum | reverse complement strand
TCCCTCTTTCGGAATCTATCCTTCTCTCTGTGACCTTCTCTCTGATTTCCTTTCCGGTCGTTCTATAGCAGCTGTTGTAGACGGCCACCGTTCTTCCTTTAAATCTATTAACAGTGGTGTTCCTCAAGGATCTGTCCTATCCCCAACACTTTTTCTACTTTTCATTAATGACTTCTCTCTGTTACTTCATCTCCTATCCACTCCTATGCTGATGACTCCACCCTTCATTACTCTTTTCAATTTGAAAGGCGCCCCTCCAACAACAGTTACTAGACGCAAGGAGGGTGGCCTTGGAGCAACTGACCTCTGATCTTATCTCGTATTTCAAATTGGGGCAGAGAAACATGGTTGTTTTCAATGCCTCAAAAACTCAATTCCTCCATCTCTCTACTCGACACAATCTTCCACACAACTATGATATCTTCTTCGAAAACACTCAACTCAGACCTTCATCTGTTCTTAATATTCTCGGTGTTTCTTTTTCTCGTGATCTTTCTTGGAAAGATCACATTACCTCTCTTTCTAAACAAGCTTCTAAGAGGTTGGGTGTTCTGAGGCGCCTTCAGTATTTCTTTACTCCACCCCAGTTGCTTGCTCTGTATAGGGGTGTTGTTCGCCCCTGTATGGAGTATGCTTCGCATATCTGGGGTGGTTCCACACATACAGCTCTCCTAGAGAAGGTGGAGTCTAGGGCATTTCGTCTCATCAACTCTCCTGCTCTTACTAACTCTCTTCAATCTCTTTCTGCCCGTCGAATTGTTGCGTCACTCTCTCTTTACTATCGCTATTACAATGGACACTGCTCTTCTGAACTCTCTCGTCGCATACCTCCTCCTCTGAGAAGGGCTCGTGCGACTCGACTTTCTACACAGTCTCATCCTTTCTCTGTCCAACTCTCTGACCCCAGACTTAACCGCTATGCTCTGTCCTTACATGTACTCTACTGGTAAAGTCTGGAACACACTCCCTTTTCTATTTTCCCAACTTCCTATGACTTGCACACCTTCAAACGTCGTGTATCGGGACACGTCGGCCTTTATTTGACCAGGCTTCCGTTTTTTCCCAACTCCTGGTGGAATTTTGGTAGGCCTCTGGCCTTTGCCCACCAGAGGTGAATATAAAAAAAATAAATATATATATATATATATATATATATATATATATATATATATATATATATATATATATATATATATATATATATATTATATATATATATATATATATATATATATATACCATATATAGATCTTTTCCCAACTCCGGTGGAATTTGGTAGGCCTCCGGCCTTTGCCCACCGGATATATATATATATATATATATATATATATATATATTATATATATATATATATATATATATATATATATATGTATTATATTTTATATATATATTTATTACTCTGGTAGGCAAAGACAATAGGCCTTCCAAATTCCATCAGATTTGGGGTGAAAACAGGATCAAAATCAAAATACGGCCTTACTCCCTAAACTACGACTTTTAAAATTGTGGAATCCAGAGGAAGCTTTGAAAATAGAATAAAGGAAATTGAATGTGTTCCAGACTTTACCAGTACTGTACATGTAAGAGTAGCAGTTAAGTCTGGGATCGGAGTGTATAGGACAGAGGAAATATGATAGGAAGACGTGTAGCACAAGCCCCTCTCGTTGGAAGAGGTATGTGACTGCAGTGTTCAAAAATGCAGTGTCCATTGTAATACCAACAGTATAAAGAAATTGATTCAATATTTCGACAGCAGAGCAGAAAGAGACTGAAGAGAGTTAGTGAGAGTAAAATAGTTAATAAAGATGAAAAGGTCTGGACCCTACCTTTTACAGGGGTAAAAGACACCCCTTTTAAAAGCAAGCAACTAGGGTGGCGTAAAGCTATTCTAAAGGCACCACAGAACACCCAATCTTTTAGAAGATTTTTAGAAAGAGAAGTAATGTAATCCTTCTGAGATAGATCACAAGAAAAAGAAACCAAGAGAATATTAAGAACAGACGATGGTTTGGGTTGTATGCTTTCGAAGACGTCGTAGTTGTGTGGAAGATTATGTGAAGTAGAAATGAACCGAGTGTTTTGAGGCATTAAAAGCAACCATGTTTTCTCTGCTCCAATTTAAATTAAAGAAATATCAAAGGTTAGATTCTCTAAGATTCCTATTCTATTAACAGATTTAAAGGAAGAACTGTGGCAGTCTACAACAGCAGCAATAGAACGATCAGAGAGGAAATCAGAGAGAAGCACAGAGAGAAGGATAAATACTGGAGAGGGAAGATTAGAAATCATAGCTTTGTGCTAGATTCTGTCGAAGGCGCTCGACATGTCTAGCGCCAGAACTAAGATCGCCGAAATGTTCGAAGAGCAGAGGACCACGAGTATATATATATATATATATATATATATATATATATATATATATATATATATATATATATATATATATATATATATATATATATATATATATATATATATATATATATAAAAGGGAAAA
>SEYY01020516.1:125000-137500 GCA_009176605.1 Armadillidium nasatum | reverse complement strand
ATATATATATATATATATATATATATATATATATATATATAATATATATATATATATATATATATATATATATATATATATATATATATATATATATATATATATATATATATATATATATATATATATATATATATATATATATATATATATATATATATATATATAAATATAAAATTACAGTTCATTATTTGAGGAAAATTTTTTATAGAAATCTGAATGCAAACCTGATTTTTTTATTCTCTTTCGTGATTCCAACTTTTGCATGAAATTTAAGCTCAATGGGATATCGAAAATCTGTACCGTCTTTGAGTTAAAGTTCCAAAGTTGTCTTCTCAATCCAAAATCGAAAAATAAGTTGCACACACGTACCGTTTTATCTTTATATCATTTAATTTTTAATATATCGCCACCAAATTTCCTTTCCCATATACAACAAATTTGGCTCTAAATAATAATGTTAATAACTATTTTCGAGATATAAACGCTATAGCAATTATGAACGGAACAATGCTTGATCCAAAATTCCCTTAAAAAGATCATGTTTAAAAGTTTATATCAATTTGAAATGTTATTAACAACTAAAAATCACTTTCCTGACTATCTTACAAAATCATTCTTCAAGGAATGAAGCATGTAAATAAAATATTATAAAATATATAAGGTAATGAAAAATGGGTTACATATAATGTATAATATGAAAAAAAGCTTGAGTAATGTTTTTAAATATATAATCATATATGTCATTGGGGAAATTTCCTTTTTAATGTTTGTTTCTTACGGTCTGAGAGCATCCGTCTTTGTTCTTGAATACAACACAACAAATACTCTCTCCGTTGCTCGTCTGTGTTAAAGATTGATGAAAGTCCTGGATCAGCTTTATCGTTGTTCCCGTTGTATCGTTCGCTACTTTTAAGGACCCAACAATCCTCTTAGCGATTGCAAGGTAAAAGGTAGGTGACCTTTTAGGAAGGTAAAAGTTTGCCATTACAGAAATTTTAAATACTTTCTTGAAACTCGGATTTAATTTCTTTAGCACGATTCTTTATTAGGTTTTGCCGAACCCGTTGAAAAGTCGATCTATTTATAGAAAATTTATCAATATAGTGTCCTAGGGCTTCTGCTGTTGCCTGAAGGATATAAATAGCATCTTTTATGACCAAATTGAATATGTCTAATGCAGCCATTAACTTCGGTATCGTGATGTCTTTAGTTCCTCGTCTTTCCACACTTTTTCTGATGCGTCCACTATGGGTTTTAAGCAAAATCTTCATTACTCCTTTCAGATGAACTAGAGATCGTTGTATCTATATCATCTACTCCGGAGTATTGAAGAGCAGATGTGACAGATGAAGTTGCTTGATTTTCTTCTCTTCTTTCTTTTTTCTTGCTCTTTCTTCATTATTAAAAAGATTTTTGTCAGTAAAATCTAAAACAACCTGTCTGTCCTTGTTCCCTCTGTCGAAGAAACAAAATTTTATCTTCTTCGATTTTAATAATTTGAAGAGCATTTGCATGGGCAATATCAAAGAGATTTTAAAAATTATTTCAAATTTTTTTCACTCTGTCTAAAGGTTTTTGAAGACTTTTTGGCATTTATTTGAAGGTTTCTCCAGGTAGAATGTAAGTTCAGCAATTATTTTACGCTAATGGGAAGAGATCTTGTCGGAATTCTTATTTTTTTCCCAAAATATTTCAAATTCGCGTACCACTAAATTCGCGCTTTCACTGAGTGTAAGCCTAACGTCTCGCATATTATAAAATATGAGGGATAATACTAGTTGAACAGATGCTAGTTTAGTTCCAGTTGCTTTGTACTTCTCACATCCAACTAAAAACACGTGTTGTATCATCACTTCGCAGATTTTGAAACATAATTAAAAATAATGTATAGTCACGAAATCGAAAACAAGCGAATCCTCCTAATGTAACTGACAATAAGAAACTGATGATGAACGTTAGAACACTAGTAGTACAGATTTTTTTTTTTTTTTGATAGCGGACTTCACCAACAAGGGATATGCCGTCCTTCCAGACAGGCAAATATACTGCCCTTCAGGTCATCACGAGTGCAGAGCGAGTGAACCACGTCCACACGCAATGAGAACCCGTGATGCTCTCCAGTACAGAAATATAAGTATGCAAAAGTATGAATTGACAACTCAGATCAGCATGGTTTGACAGCCTCCGGTAATGCTAAAATTAAACAAAACAACGTTTTAGATGCAAGAGATAGAGGGTATGCGTCAAACATTTTGATAGTAAAAAACAAGGGACACCCTATATATATATATATAATATATATATATATATATATATATATATATATATATATATATATATATATATATATATATATATATATATATATATATATATATATATATATATATATATATATATATATATATATATATATATATATATATATATATATTAATATATATAATATATATATATATATATATATATATATATATATATATATATATATATATATATATATATATATATTATATATATATATATATATATATATATATATATATATATATATATATATATATATATATATATATATATATATATATATATATATATATATATATATATATATAATATATATATATATATATATATATATATATATATATATATATATATATATATATATATATATATATATATATATATATATATATATATATATATATATATATATATATATATATATATATATATATATATATATTATATATAATATATATATATATATATATATATATATATATATATATAACTAAGAATCCCACAACCTAGGTTTTCTCTCCTAAAATAATAAAATGATAAATTAAAATTATTAATATTCCACTTCAAATACAAAAGTTTTAATGAAAATCTTTGGTATCCATAGTAACAGTTTTCAATTTTCTTTTTCTTTTATTTATTTTTCTTTTCATTTTTATTTTATTTTTTTTATAAATTTAATATTACTGCAAAATATTGGTCTTTTTAAGAGCCATTATGTTAACCTAAATTTCTGCAGTCAAATAAGTATAAGATTTATTTATTTTAATAACAAATGATATTAGTGGAGAGTTCTCAATCTTCTTAGTTCTTCCACAGTGTAACTTTGAAGCCTATCAGATTATTATATAATATATATATATATATATATATATATATATATATATATATATATATATATATATATATATATATATATATATATATATATATATATATATATATATATATATATATATATATATATATATGCTAAACTTAGGGTTCGAACCAGTCTTTCTTCACCCCTACTCCCGAGAATCTAATCCAAAGACTTATCCACTACACCATCCTGGTAACACAAAAAATTATTATTATATGCAGCTTATAAGAGTATGGATTCCCATCTGTCATGTAAGCATATCTGCCCTCCGATGTTTAGTAATTTATGTAAATAACTTAAATATTCGATAAGAAAGTGCGATATAATAAAGTGCGATATAATCGAATGATCCATAAATGGAAGCCTAAGAAATTTTGAAGAGAATATACCTGTATTTTAATATTATAGTTAGTAGTTTTTTAGTTTTTGCATAATTTGTGAATTCCTGTACAATAAATTGGATGAACCATTAATAAAAGTTATGAAAAGGTGTTTAATTACGTTTAAAAAGTCCCTTAACTCGAAACTCAAAAAGTTGTATTAATTGTGGGTAGATAACAGCGTTATGATTTTATAGAGCCATCATTCGTGGACAGTTTCAAACATTCTAAAACGTTAAGACTTGCATTTTCTGTTACAATAAAAGTTATGAAAAAGTGTTTAATTACGTTTAAAAAGTCCCTAAACACGAAACTCAAAAAGTTGTATTAATTGTGGGTAGATAACAACGTTATGATTTTATAGAGCCATCATTCGTGGACAGTTTCAAACATTCTAAAACGTTAAGACTTGCATTTTCTGTTACTCCGCCCACATGCTCGGTAGCCTACATATGTGTGAGCTCAGTTAGGTTGTTAAGACGCATTGGAGATGTGTGTTGTGTTTTGTGTTTCAATATTTTTGTATCGACTGTTTTAGTTCAATCATTTGTTAGAGTATAAAAGCTCCGTGAATAAGCAAAGATAATTGCTTTTCTAAAAAATCTACATTCCTATATGTACTTTTTTTTTTTTAATGTCTCATAAGAAAAATGCTTCTACCTTGAAAAGAAACAAGAAGATCTGGACGAAGAATTCGTAAATTTTCAAGAATTAAATAGGAAAAGAAGAGATGTTCAACAAAAAGATCATTCGCTAGAAAATAACAGGAGGATATTACTCACTCATATTCATTAATATTGGTCGCTATCTGTTCCTTGAAGCATCCACTCAAATATCTACTCTTAACTCACATAAGATGAATGTGTAAAACGAGAAAAATATGGTCAATTGTATGAAGTGTTTGACATTACCAAAAAAAAAAAAAAAAAAATTCACTGAGGAAAGAAGGTTATATCAACTCCAGAGAGTTGATCACTCGCATTCCACCACCAGCACAAGGGGTGCCTTGCTTGTACATAACCTTTGCGTGAGCACTGCAAACTCTAGGCATTGCAAGTTGTGGTACCTCCTTCTTTCCAGCCACCTCTGTTCTGTGAAACTTCCTTCCTTCTGCTGTTTTTCCTGCTGTATTTATCCTACTTCTCTTTAAATCTATTGTCTGCCACCACGTGAGGGATCTACGTTAGGTTCGGTATTTTGAGGGTTTCTTTTATCCTTTAATTATGCCCCTTCATTGAAATGGGATTCGCCCGTGAGTGGTGGTAACATGCATATATATATATATATATATATATATATATATATATATATATATATATATATATATATATATATATATATATATATATATATATATATATATATATATATATATATATATATATATATATATATATATATATATATATATATATATATATATATATATATATATATATATATATATATATATATATATATATATATATATATATATATATATATATATATATATATATATATATATATATATATATATATATATATATATATATATATATATATATATATATATATATATATATATATATATATATATATATATATATATATATATATATATATATATATATATATATATATATATATATATATATATAATTATTTTTTTTTATTGCCATTTATCCAAAAAATTAGACAAACTTCAGACAACAAACTAATAACTTTCAAAATTTTATTCATCCACATTTAATATTTGCTGCTAGGGATGTGAATGCGGATATTGCAAATTCATGAACTGCGGATTCGGATGCGGATGTCACATACATCATATATATATATATATATATATATATATATATATATATATATATATATATATATATATATATATATATATATATATATATATATATATATATATATATATATATATATATATATATATATATATATATATATATATATATATATATATATATATATATATATATATATATATATATATATATATATATATATATATATATATATATATATATATATATATATATATATATATCCTGAACATAGATATAAATTTGGCACTTTGCTATGTATTTATGTATATAGTTTTAGGGAAAAGTGTAAAAGGAATGTAAAGGTTGGCGAACTCGTCCTTTGAGAATCGAGTTAATGCTCCAGAAATACCAATTTGCTGCCATGGAAATTGGGCAATATTTTTATAGGCAACAATATATTCTAATATTATTCTTTACACAGACAATTATCATATATATATATATATATATATATATATATATATATATATATATATATATATATATATATATATATATATATATATATATATATATATATATATATATATATATATATGCTCATCACTATCATTTTTATCATTTTCTGCATCAGAAAGAAATTCCCTCTCATTTCTTTAAGGAAACGATTTTGTCCTTTGGTGATGCTCACAGGTTGAATCACTTTCTTAAGCCTGTAATCTCTTTTGCAAACGTTTTCATATCTTCAATAGTCATAGATTTCTAGTATGGTTTCAGAAAGGCGTGCTCTTCGACACAGAAAATTGAAGAGAATTTCACAAAACCATGGTGGTTGGAAAGAAGGAGGTACCACAGCAGACAAGCCTGGAGTTTCCTAAGCCCACACAAAATACATGTGCAAAACAATGCACACCTTGTGCTACGAGGACACCTAAAATTTGGAGGTGTACGAGTGGACAGTTCACTCGAACATTTACTGCTGTAGCACCTATAGAAAGAGACAGAGCACCAACATCACGTCGTAAAGAGAAAGATTCAAGTGAATCGGAAAGAGCGAAGAGTTTATAAATCTTTTAGTTTTTGACTCAACCCTTCCAAAAGACGGATGAAACCTGAGCCACCCCAGATATGAGAGAAGTACTCTATACAAGTGCGGATAAGGCCCTTGTATAATTGGAGTAACAGCGGAGAAGGAAAAAAATTTTCGCAGCCTAAACAGAACTCAAAGCTTCTTTGATGTGGCCCTAGCAACCGTTGTGATGTTTAATTTCCAAGACATTATTTTGTTTATGTGAAGGCCAAGGATATTTGTGTTGTCAGCAGGAGAGACGGGAGAACCATCGAAAGAAATAGAAAAGTTAGGAGGTGTCTTTGAGAGTGATATTTCTAGAAGTTGAGTTTTTAAAGAGTTTAATTTCACAAGGTTGTGACGACTTCATTTGGAAATTTTATCCAGATCAGAAAGAATGGAATCGGAAAAATTAAGACGAGAGGTAATGCTAGATGTAAAAGAGGGAGCAGATTTGAAATGAGTAGAAGAATGGAGGGTCGAGTCATTGTCATATGAATGGATTAAGTTAATTGAGCAGATGGATACGATCATTAATGAAAAGTAGGAATAGAATAGGAGACAAGACAGAACCCTGAGGAATGCCACTATTGGCAGGAAATGAAAAAGAGGTCTCCCCATCAAAATCAGCCAAAATGGAATGATTAGAAAGAAAACTAAGGATAAGTAAGCAAAGAGAAGGAGGAAACCCAAAGTAGGGGAGTTTGGAGAGCAGCGATGCATGCCATACCCGGTCAAATGCCTCCGATATGTCAAGAACCACCACAAAAGTCCCCCAATTGGTCACTAAGGGACTATGGCACGTGGCATTAAATCTGCGAAGTTAGGAAAGTATATCACTAGCAGAAATCGAACTCCGAAAACCATACTGATGATCGATATATATATATATATATATATATATATATATATATATATATATATATATATATATATATATATATATATATATATATATATATATATATATATATATATATATATATATATATATATATATATATATATATATATATATATATATATATATATATATATATATATATATATATATATATATATATATATATATATATATATATATATATATATATATATATATATATATATATATATATATATATATATATATATATATATATATATATATATATATATATATATATATATATATATATATATATATATATATATATATATATATATATATATATATATATATATATATATATATATATATATTTCAGATGATAAAAGAAAGGAGAATTAAGAAGTGTTTCAAAAATCTTATATAGAATAAAAGGGAGAGCTATAGGGCGATAGTTAGAAGGATCAGAGCGGCTACCACTCTTCGGAATAGTTTGGACTAATGCGTACTTCGAACACTGAGGGAAAGTACTAATATAGTGAAGAATAGAAAGAAAAATATATATTCTAATATAATATTCTAATGAATATCTGGGTCTCAGACAAGAGCAAATGGTTACGTTGAGAGTTAGAGAGGTGGTATTCCACGGATGCTATGTTAGAGCGTAAGCCACATGCATTGGTAAAGTGTACAGAAAACCCACGCCTGCGCAAACCCGCTATTCTGCCCAAACAATCACAATTAAATCAAATAAACAACAACAGACAGACAAACATGCAAACAGACGGACAAACTAAGAATCTGAAATTATATATATATATATATATATATATATATATATATATATATATATATATATATATATATATATATATATATATATATATATATATATATATATATATATATATATATATATATATATATATATATATATTTTTTTTTTTTTTTTTTTTTTTTTTTTTTTTTTTTAATTTATTTATTTTTTTTTTTTTTTGGTGCATGAAGTCGGTTTATATGAAGATTTCCTCCTAATGGTTCTAAGGTCAGAGTCAAATAAATTACTTATATGAGCTCCAGGACCAGCACTGTAAGCTTATGCGCCATGAAGAATTTTATTCTAGAGAATTCAGAGAGAAAGCTTTGAAGGCAATATGAAAGGTACTACTCCAACTGAAAGGATGAAAACCCTAACTGAGAGGGTCATACTCAAGGAATAGCATTGAAAAACCATGGCGAAGAGAAGCAATCTTCTAACGAACTCAAGAATAAAAGAATTCGAGTCCAGAAGAAGGAAGATTCTTGTCCCACTGAAAGGGCTAAAGTACTTCTTGAAAGCTGATATTTTTCTTGCAGTAGATACCAATATTCTTCCTCTGAGATATTCTAGAAGAGTAGCACCTGACATGCTGCCTACCAAGATGGACGGTGATGATGATGATGATGATGATGATATATATATATATATATATATATATATATATATATATATATATATATATATATATATATATATATATATATATATATATATATATATATATATATATATATATATATATATATATATATATATATATATATATATATATATATATATATATATATATATATATATATATATATATATATATATATATATATATATATATATATATATATATATATATATATATATATATATATATATATATATATATATATATATATATATATATATATATATATATATATATATATATATATATATATATATATATATATATATATATATATATATATATATATATATATATATATATATATATATATATATATATATATATATATATATATATATATATATATATATATATATATATATATATATATATATATATATATATTATATATATATATATATATATATATATATATATATATATATATATATATATATATATATATATATATATATATATATATATATATATATATATATATATATATTTTTATTTTTTTTTTTTTCTTTTCTTTTAATTAATTATGTATTTCATTTTCCAACATTTTAATTTTAAAAGTGTTGAAAAGAAAAATTTATTAATAACTTTTAATAAACCATTTTTAAAATTATGTCCATTAAATTATATAATTTATTAATATAGAATTCATAGAATTTATATTTTATTTAAATACATCAAAAAAAAAAAAAAAAAAAAAAAAAAAAAAAAGAGATTATTACTTGAAGGTTTGTTACTATGGCTTCTATTTCCATTTCCAGTTATTATTAAAATAATTTTGAAGGTTGATATATATATATATATATATATATATATATATATATATATATATATATATATATATATATATATATATATATATATATATATATATATATATATATATATATATATATATATATATATATATATATATGGTCGTTTTCAAGGTCTAAAAAAACAAATCCCTCCATCTCTCTACTCGCGACATTCTTCCACACAACTATGATATCTTTTTCAAAAACACAACTCAAACCTTCATCTCTCCTTAATATTCTTGGTTTTTCTTTTTCTCGTGATCTTTATTGGAAAGATCACATTATTTCTCTTTCTAAACAAGCTTCTAAGAGGTTGGGTGTTCTGAGGTGCCTAAAGTATTTCTTCACTCCACCCCAGTTACTTGCTCTGTAAAGGGGTGTTGTTCACCCCTGTATGGAGTACGCCTCACACATCTGGGGTGGTTCCACTCATACGGCTCTTCTTGAAAATGTGGAGTCTAGGACTATTCACTTTATCAACTCTTCTGCTCTCACGAATTCTTCCCAGTCTCTTTCTGACAGTCGAACTGTTGCGTCACTCTCTCTATACTATCGCTATTACAACGGACACTGCTTTTCTGAACTCTCTCTCTTCGCATACCTCCTCCATTGAAAAGAGCCGTGCGACTCGTCTTTCTTCACAGTCTGTCTCATCCTTTCTCTATCCAACTCTCTGACCCCAGACTTAATCGCGATGCTCAATCTTACATGTACTCTACTGGTAAAGTCTGGAACACACTTCCTTTATCTATTTTCCAACTTTCTATGACTTATACGCCTTCAAACACCGTTATCAGGTCATGTCGACCTTTAATTTGATCAGGTTCCCGGCTTTCCCACAAACTCTGGTGGAATTTTAGTAGGTCTCTGGTCTTTGCCCACCAGAGGCGAAATAAAATGATAAAGTCTGCAATAAACTCCCTTTATCTACTTTCCCAACTTCCTTTATCTTGAATACTTTCAAACGCCGTGTATCAGGACATGTTGGCCTCCTTCGATCAGGATAAGTTTTTTCCAACTCCGGTGGAATTTGGAAGGCCTCTGGCCTTTGCCCACTGGAGAAGATATAATATATATATATATATATATATATATATATATATATATATATATATATATATATATATATATATATATATATATATATATATATATATATATATATATATATATATATATATATATATATATATATATATATAAGTAAGTTTTGTGTGTGTGTGTGGAAATTTAATGCGATGATAAGATTAAGATAAATTTGAAGGAATTACGCCGTTTATTGTAGAATTGAAATTAATTTATTTCTATTTATTTATTTATTTTTTTCATTCTATTATAGTTTTAGCTAAAATAAATCCTATTAAGAGTCCAAAGGTATTTAATTTGAATTACTTTTAATAGTTTGATTATACTTTAGCTATTTACATGACAAAGTATATTTACAGTAGAAAAGATGCATTCATATACGCATATATATATATATAATATATATATATATATATATATATATATATATATATATATATATATATATATATATATATATATATATATATATATATATATATATATATATATATATATATATATATATATATATATATATATATATATGTATGCATCTTTTTTATTGTAATATATATAAGTAGTAACGTATCTAAATGGTCGCTCAAATGTTCCATTGTTGCAAAAAAAAAAAAAAAAAAAAAAAAAAATAATTTATAATAAAAATAATTTATAATAAATAAAAATAAAAAAATAAAAATTAATAATATTTATAATATATATATATATATATATATATATATATATATATATATATATATATATATATATATATATATATATATATATATATATATATATATATATATATATAATTAGGATTGTGGGTGCTCATTTTAACAAAATGAGACTATGACCATTCTCTAGTACAGGGAAAATATTATTAAATGGTCGAAAAATAAAATATCCATCTGTCGTACGTTCCTATTTATATCAGTTACAATTTAAAGGTCACAAACATTCCAAAACCCGAATTCCAAGAATTCCAACTTTTCAATTCCTAATTTCGGAATTGTGGGACTTATTTTCGCAAAATGAGACTATGACCATTGGGTAGGACAGGGAAAATAGTATTAAAAGGTCAAAAAAAATAATATCTCCATCTGCGGTACGTTCCTATTTTCGGAATGTGGAGCTCATTATCACAAAATGAGATTATAAACATTCTTTAGGGCAGAAAAATAGTAGAGAATGGTCAAATATTGAAAATCTACATCTGTTGTATATTCCTGTTTATATCAGTTACAAGATAAAGTCTCAAACATTCCAAACCCCGAATTCCAAGGTTTTGGAATGCTATTCTGAACTTTCTTTTCGCATATCTCCTCCATTGAGAAGGGCTAGTGTGACAAGTCTCAGTCTCATCCTTTCTCTTTCCAACTCTCGGACCCCATGCTTAACCGCTATGCTCAATCTTGCATGTACTCTACTGGTAATGTCTGGAACACTCCCTTTATCTGCTTTCCCAAATTCCTTTGACTTTCAAATGCTTTGTATCGAGATATGTCGACCTTTAACTTGTTCAGGTTTCCTGTTTTTTCCCTAACTCTAAAGGAAATTTTAGTAGGCCTCTGGCCTTTGCCCAACAGGTTGACATATATATATATATGTATATATATATATATATATATATAATATATATATATAATATATATATATATATATATATATATATATATATATATATATATATATATATATATATTATATATATATATATATATATATAATATATTATATATATATATATGTGTGTGTGTGTGCGTGAATGTTCGCGCGCATGTGTATGTATATATACTGGAGTTTTTCTTCTATGTTTTTTTTATGTATATTTACAAATCTGTGCATGCTTTCTTCATTAAGCAAAATTTTCGCTTTTTTTTTCTTTTTTTT
>SEYY01020516.1:102500-115000 GCA_009176605.1 Armadillidium nasatum | reverse complement strand
CTTCAATTTGGGCAGAAATAACATTAATATTTTTTTTTTATTTTTGAGAAAGAAAGAAAAAAAATATTACGATCATTATTAAATTCTTTATAGAATAATTTATTATAAATGACTTACAATAAAAGTTTTTTTCTCTTTTGTCCCTTTAAATAAAAAATATTACTAAGCAAATATATATGTATATATATGTATATATATATATATATATATATATATATATATATATATATATATATATATATATATATATATATATATATATATATATATATATATATATATATATATATATATATATATATAATATAATAATAATAATAATAATAATAATAAAATAATATAAAAATAATAATAATAATAATAATAATAATAATTTCCAAAAAAAATATTTCATATTTCGATCGAAACGAAGTAACATTAGTCTAAAGAATATAAATCACTAGAAAAATTGATTTTGAAAACTTTTGAAATTTAAAACTTAATGAGACAAAATATAAGAAAACCTCATGAAAATCTAAAGCTTTTTAAATTTTAATAGTACGGAACTTTTAAAAAATTTTCCAAAAATTTTAATAAAATATAATATAATATAATATAATATAATATAATCGTACATTAACGATTTTATCATAAAAAACATGTTATACAAGGAAAATATTATACATAATTAACACACATATATTTATACAGAGTAACTGTAAAATTATTTAAATAACTGATTTAAAGAAGAATAAAACTTAATCACCACTATATATATATATATATATATATATATATATATATATATATATATATATATATATATATATATATATATATATATATATATATATATATATATATATATATATATATATATATATATATATATATATATATATATATATATATATATATATATATATATATATATATATATATATATATATATATATATATATATATATATATATATATATATATATATATATATATATATATATATATATATATATATATATATATATATATATATATATATATATATATATATATATATATATATATATATATATATATATATATATATATATATATATATATATATATATATATATATATATATATATATATATATATATATATATATATATATATATATATATATATATATATATATATATATATATGAAAATTTTCCTATAAAAAAAATAATGTGCAAATATTCGGTTAAAATTCATTGAAGGAGAAAGAATTTTTTCTTGAATTTTTGTATCCTTTATGTTTACGCTTTCCGATATATATATATATATATATATATATATATATATATATATATATATATATATATATATATATATATATATATATATATATATATATATATATATATATATATATATATATATATATATATATATATATACAAGATTTTAAAGTTGCTATAACCTCTCACAGACTTTCTATATAGAAGATAATGTCTGCTTTTGAACACGAATCAACAACCTTTAAAATGGTAAATCTAGCGCGCTAACCACTATGCTACGGCAGTACAAAAGGAAATCGCATTGGAACTTGCTCATGATTTACATTCACGACGTCAAGCCTAAAGGACTCCCCCGACTGTAACTCGAGCAAAGGGCAACGAGGTCAATGGTCGAATCCACCACTAGCAGACAGTCATATACAAGATTTTAAAGTCTGCTATAACCTCTCACAAACTATTTCTTTATAGAAAATAATCTTTGCTCTTGGACTCGAGTTGAAGGTTGAAGTCGGCGGAGTAATTTGGGCTTGACGTCGTGAATGTAAATCATGAGCAAATTCCAGTGCGTTTCCTTTTGTACTGCCGTAGCATAGTGGTTAGTGAGCTAGATTTAACATCTTAAAGGTTGTTGATTCGTGTTCAGTAGCAGACATTATTTTTTATATAGAAATAATCTGTGAGAGGTTATAGCAGGTTTTAAAATCTTGTATATGACTGTCTGTGAGTGATGGATTCAAAAGTTGACCTCGTTGCTCTTTGCTCGAGTTGCAGTCTGGGGAGTCCTTTGGGCTTGTTGTCGTGAATGTAAATTATGAGCAAGTTCCAATGCGATTTCTTTTTGTACTGCCGTAGGAGACTTTAAAAAATCTTATATATATATATATATATATATATATATATATATATATATATATATATATATATATATATATATATATATATATATATATATATATATATATATATATATATTATTTCTTATGTGTCTTTGTGCTATCTTTAAAACGCTGATTTTAAAAATTTCCGTTTGAAAAAACATTATTAAAAAACATCAGAATTAAAATTTCTTTGTTTATATCTTAAGAATAAAAGTAAAGAAAGCGTAAAAAAAAACCTTGATTGAAAATTTGTCAAAATAAAAAACTTTCAAAATTAAAAAAAAAAACAAGAAAAAAAAACATGAATTTGAACGTTATTAATATTTTAAACCGCTCAAATTTTTCGTTTCTTATTCAAGAGATCCTTCTTTTAACCTTTCTTTAAAAAATATTTTCAAGACTATTTTTATTAAAGGAAATCTTAATGAGTTTCTCTTGATTTGAAGCACTTTTTTTTTCTTTCTTTCTTTCTACTTTCTTTTAGCCTTTTTTTATTGGCTACTTTTGGTCTAATTTTTTTAGCCTATTTTTAGACATGATAACGAGGCTTGATGGATTGGTTGCTTGCGTTGAAGGGAGATTACAAATCAAACGTTTTATCATATTATTTTATATTAATTAATTTTTGGATTCTGAATAGTTAAGAACTATTAATTAATATTATTTTGCTATCTAGTTGAATTATTCTACTCTTCATGGATTTAAAAAATCTATTTCTTTCTTATCCTAAAATTAAATCAATTATGCTTCACACACACACACACACACACACACACACACTATATATATATATATATATATATATATATATATATATATATATATATATATATATATATATATATATATATATATATATATATATATATATATATATATATATATATATATATATATATATATATATATATATATATATATATATATATATATATATATATATATATATATATATATATATATATATATATATACATATATATTGGTTAAGATATGAGAATAAAGTTTTTTTCCTCTGGAATATATTAATTAATATGTGAAGGAAAAATCATATTTGCCTAATCGAAATAGTCAAAAAAGATATTCATGATCGAATGAAATCAATTTTTCTTTCATTTTTGAAATAATTTGTTAAGAATATAATTTAATGACAAATTTTGGTGAATATCATTTTCTTTATTGTGTTTTTCTCTTGTGGTTTAAAATATTTCTCTGCCATAAGAGACCATGGAGATACCCATCCTTTTTCTTCTTCCGATTTCTCTATACTCCGACATTCGTCTTCTCTTCTTGATCGTAGGATATTGGAGTCTTTATATATAAAAACTCATTTCCCATCCTTAAATGATCAAGCTTCTTCTACTCTTCTTTTCACACAATGATGAAGTCCTTTTTCCCAAAATAGTCCAGCCTTTTTAATATTTCTTGGTGTTGCAAAATTTCGATTTTAGTCTTGGTTTTTCTTTATGTTATTTTATAATATTATTCTTATATTTTTATTATTTTTTTTTGTAATTATTATTATTATTATTTTAGTATTTTTTTATTTATTTATAGTTAATGAATTTATTTGGTTTATATTTTAAATTAGAAAATTTTTAGAACTTAGATTGTGCTGAGGACGGACCGCGTTAAGGTTTGAAACGTTCACACTGTAATAAATTATATGTGGAAACCCTTGGTGTTGGCTTTAACCTTTAACCTTTCTGTTTGAAGTTCACAAGGAACGAAGCTATATCAACTATATATATATATATATAATATATATATATATATATATATATATATATATATATATATATATATATATATATATATATATATATATATATATATATATATATATATATATATATATATATATATATATATATATATAATATATATATATATATATATATATATATATATATATATATATATATATATATATATATATATATATATATATATATATATATATATCACTCCTGGTGGGCAAAGGCCAGAGGCCTCCTTAAATTTCCACCAGAGTTAAGGAAAAAAAAACACCAGGAATCTCATCAAGTTAAAGGCCGACATGCCCCAATACACTGCGTTTGAAGGTGTGTAAGTCATAATGAAGTGGGCAAATATATATAGGGAGTGTGTTACAGACTTTACCGGTAGGGTACATGTAAGATTGAGTATAGCGGAAACTCTAGGATCAGAGAGTTAGACAGAGAAAGGATGAGACTCTATATATATAAAGACGTGTCGCACGAGACCATCTCAATGGAGAAGGTATGTGACGGGAAAGTTTGGAAGAGCAGTGTCCATTGTAATAGTGACAGTATAGAGAGAATGACGCAACAATTCGATAAGTAGAAATAGTTTAGAGAGAATTGGTGAGAGCAGATGAGTCGAAAAGATGAAAGGACATAGTCTCCATCTTTCAATGAGAGCTGTATTAGTGGAACCACCCCAAATGTGTGATGCGTACCCAGTACAGGGGTAAACAATATCCCTATAAAGAGCAAGCAACTGGAGTAGAATGAAGAGATTCTGAAGACGCCTCAGAACTCCTAGCTTCTTAGAATCTTGTTTAGAAAGATAAATAATGTGAATTTTCCAAAAGAGATCTCGAGAAAAAGAAACTCCTGATAATATTAAGCATATATGATGGTTTGAGTTGAGTGTGTTCGAAGAAGATATAATTGCGTGGAAGGGTGTGCCGAGTAGAGAGATGGAGAAACTGAGTTTTTGAGGCACTGAAAATGAACGTTCTTGCGGAAGACTTGAAGAGACAGAACAAGATACCGAGAAAAGGTGATAAGATGAACCCAGAATAGGAAAGAGTTTAACAGAGTAAGGAGAAGGATAAGAAGTTAAGAAAAGATCAAGTTAGATGCACTAACTGCTCAAGGTTCTTCTGGATAGAAAATTGGTAGGAGAGTTCACTAGCTGGATCATGAAAAAGGGCTAGATGAAAGCCAATGGCGGTGGTGAACATGAAATCACCTAAAATAATGATTTTAGAGAAAGGAGGTAAAGGAAAAATGTGTTAACTTTTGGAGTTAAGATAGTCGAAGAAATTTTTATAGTCTGTATAGTTAAGAGATAAGTAGACAGATCAAATGTGTGTCGTTGTAGAGTTGGAAAAAAGTTTAAGCCATAAAGTATATTATTCAGAAGACTCCAAATTAGAGACACGAGAACAGACAAAACAATGTTGTCTGTTCTCTCATGTGCGCAACATCCACCTTTGGCTGAATTGAGGATAGAAACAGTAGAAGGAAACAAATTAGAGTTTGCTGTCAAAGCACTCAAACACCTGAGTTTTAGTTAATAATATCACAAGATGAGGTCTTGAGGAAAAGATGTGGTGATCGACAAAGTAGAAATTAGACAAGAGACCGAGAATGAAAAAAGAAGATCGTGAACCAGGCAAGCCGGCATCAAGGTCTTGGTGGCACCAGCTCCATCACCAGGAGCCACCAGTTCCCAAAGAGTGAAGGGGGAAAAGGTGGATGAGGGGCTATATTTGGAAGTCTCCCCTCTAAGCTTCTCCGAGGCAGACTTATGTTTCGACATTTTAAATTTTTTTTTTAAACAGGTTATGTACGAGTAATCGCTTGTAAATTTGTAGGGTACATGTGAAAGGGGAGAGAAAGGTTGTGGGAGAATAGGCACTCCAATATGAGTCAAGGGAACACTAGAGACTCTCTGAGGTGATATATATATATATATATATATATATATATATATATATATATATATATATATATATATATATATATATATATATATATATATATATATATATATATATATATATATATATATATATATATATATATATATATATATATATATATATATATATATATATATATATATATATATATATATATATATATATATATATATATATATATATATATATATATATATATATATATATATATATATATATATATATATATATATATATATATATATATATATATATATATATATATATATATATATATATATATATATATATATATATATTATAATATATATAAAAAAATAAAAAAAATATATAATATATATATATATATATATATATATATATATATATATATATATATATATATATATATATATATATATATATATATATATATATATATATATATATATACTTTTACTAAATTTTGGAATCACGAAATTCATTGACTGTGTTTGATTGTCAAAGATCGGAATATATTAAAAGATGATGCGCTATTTTAAATAAGATTATCTCGAGCAAAGTTTAATTAAAAATTCGAAATCGAAAAATGGAAAGGAATATTAAGTAGAATTTATCCTATTAATGTTCTTATTTATCTCCAAAATTTCCCCTATTTTTTTTTCTCTTAATTTTTTCCTCCAACTTTTCTCCTACCTTTCTCTAATCTATCTCATTCTCTCTGCATCTGTCGATTACCTTTGATTGGTTTCAAAAAAGAAATATTTTTTAATTTCCATTAATGTTACTTTTATTTTTATTTTCTTACCATCTATCATTATTTTATATATTTTCCCTCCCTTTTTTCCATCTCTCCAACTTCACCCACGCACTCCTCTTTCCCAAGTTCTTAACCATCCCTCCGTTTTTTTTTTTCTCTCCATCTTCCTCTCCGAGCCCCAATTCAAAACTTGAGAAGGAACGGACGGCTTCGATATCATCACAGTTGGAGATTGACGTAAAGTCGAGATTTGAGCGATCGTATTATGAAATGCCGAGAATTCGTTTATGAAGAAAGACAAGTGGAAACACTTTTGGAGAAGCAAAATTGCCTTGATAAATGGGAATAACTATGTATAAACTTCTGTTATGTGCAACTATTAAAGATATAATATTCATGTAAATAAATTTATGGAATAGGTAATCATTTGCGTGGTATTATATATATATATATATATATATATATATATATATATATATATATATATATATATATATATATATATATATATATATATATATATATATATATATATATATATATATATATATATATATATATATATATATATATATATATATATATATATATATATATATATATATATATATATATATATATATATATATATATATATATATATATATATATATATATATATATATATATATATATATATATATATTATATATATATATATATATATATATATATATATATATATATATATATATATATATATATATATAATATATATTATATTATATATATATATATATATATTATATATATATATATATATATATATATATATATATATATATATATATATATATATATATATATATATATATATATATATATATATATATATATATATATATATATATATATATATATATATATATATATATATATATATATATATATATATATATAATATATATATATATATATATATATATATATATATATTATATATATATATAATATATATTATTATATATATATATATTATTATATATATATATATATTATATATATATATATATATATATATATATATATATATATATATATAATATATATATATATATAATATATAAAGATAAGCTTTAATAATAATAAATAAATAAAAAATTAGTTCCGTAGAAAACTTTATTTTTAAACCCTTTTTAAGCAAAACAATAATAAAAAAAAATTTTTCCTTTTTACCAAAATAGTTTTTTTTCCTTTTGCACATTTAAAATGAAATTACTTAAATTTTTCAAATTTTTTTAGAAATCTCAATTTAAAATATGAAGAATGTAATATAAATAAATATATTATATATATATATATATATATATATATATATATATATATATATATATATATATATATATATATATATATATATATATATATATATATATATATATATATATTATATATATAATATATATATATATATATATATATATATATATATACTTTACTTCACTTTACTTTATTATTAATCTGAATGTCGTCGACCATATTGCAATAATATCAACAAGAAAGAGATTGAATCAGAAGAAATTAATATTAAAGAGAAGAAAATAAAATTAATGGTACCTGTTACGATCAGAATAGGAGGAAAAGGAGAAAATTCGCTTTAGAGAAACTTGTGAAGTAGAATAGTAGATTTTAAGCCAATGAGAAAAAATTAGGAATAAATAATTTTGCTTTAAAAAAATATCATATTTTAAGATGACCAAATATTAAAAATTATTAAATATTATTAATATTTTGGTTATGAAGTTTCGAAACAGACAAAGTATATTCCTTTATTGAAAATGAAATTATTCAAATTAACATTGCAAGATTTAGGTCTTGGATTCTATTTTAATTAAAGTGGTATTTTCATCGCGGTCATCCAGATCTTTAACCCTAGAAAAAGGTTTCTTTATAACAGCTCTCAGGGATAAGGAATCCCCTTAGCTGTTTAAAATTTCTTTCTACAGAATTCTGCCACAGGAAGCAAGGGGAAGTTGTGGCAACAGGTCCAGAAAGCTGATTACGTTAAAAAAAAAAAAAAAAAATGCTCAGGTTGCCTATAGGCTATCCCTGACGAAGGATCTAACATGATTTTGGAGGAGTAGCACCTGACAGGAAAAAGCCTACCTGAATGGATGGTAATAATGCGCTATTTTAAATAGGATTACCTCTAGCAAAGTTTAATTAAATATCCGAAATCCATTATATATATATATATATATATATATATATATATATATATATATATATATATATAATATATATATATATATATATATATATATATATATATATATATATATATATATATATATATATATATATATATATATATATTGATTGAGAGAAAGATAGGAGAATATCACAAAATTCTAACTGAACATTAAATTACTCAACGAATAACTAACATTTAGTCCTGCTCAATCCTTCCATAAAGCTGAGTACTACAGCTTCAAATATTTAAAGGAATTAAGTTGGGAAGTCACTTGGGACTCCAATTGTATTTCCTGTTGAGCGGAACTAATTAGTTTAAATGCTTCTTCTCTCTCTTGATTAGCATTGATTTTCTAACTAACTAACTAACTATGTATGTATATATATATATATATAATATATAATATATACTATATATATATATATATATATATATATATATATATATATATATATATATATATATATATATATATATATATATATATATATATATATATATATATATATATATATATATATATATATATATATATATATATATATATATATATATATATATATATATATATATATATATATATATATATATATATATATATATATATATATATATATATATATATATATATATATATATATATATATATATATATATATATATATATATATATATATTATATATATATATATATATATATATATATATATATATATATATATATATATATATATATATATATATATATATATATATATATATATATATATATATATATATATGTGTGTGTGTGTGTGTGTCTTACTTACGTCTTACGTCTTCCCTCGGTAGGCCTACGGCCTGTCAGCGGAGACAGCATCGTCCTCACGCATTCCTCTCCAGCAGCACACCGTCCTCCAAAAGTTGTTGCATCGCAGGCAGTCCATTTCTTCTCAACGCTCTCTCCACACAATCTCTCCATCTTCCCCTCGGTCTCCCCCTCGGCCTCACTCCCTCCACTCTCCACCTCCACCTCCTACTTGCTACTCGTTCTTCAGGCATTCTTTCCACATGCCCCCACCACCTCAATCTCGCCGCGTCGATTCTATTTAACACCGGCACTACACCAACTCTCTCTCTAAACCATTCATTTCTCAATCTATCTCTTCTCGTCTTTCCCATCATCGTTCTCAACACTCTCATTTCAGCAGCTTCGATCCTTTTTTCTTCCCTAGTTGAAACGCTCCAGGTTTCTGCTCCATATGTCAGGGTGGGCACCAATATATTATCGAATATAATCCTTTTCACCTCTATATCCATCACCCGATCCTTCATAATTGGGAACAGTGCTCTCATTGTTCTTCTATATTTTTCCATTCTAGCTTCCACCTCACACACACATCCTCCTCTACTCGTAAAAACACTACCCAGATACAAAAACTGTTCTACATTTTTTAATCTTTCTCCGTCAATGATGATCTCTACCTCTCTCTCCTCTCCTCTACCCACTCTCATAATTACCGTCTTTTCCGTGTTCATTTTCAGCCCCACCTCTCTCAAGTTTCTCTCAAAACTCTCCATTAACCCTCTTAATGTTTCCTCTTCTTCACTCCAACAAGCTAAATCATCTGCATACCCCATTATATCACCGTTCATGTTCGGGAATTCTTCTTTAACCCTACCAATAACCACATCCAAGTATGCTATAAAAAGCAGTGGAGACAGAATACTTCCTTGCCTTACTCCTGTCCCTATTTCAAACCATCTGTCATTTTCGCATCCGGTTCTTACCTTACATTTACATACAGTATACAAGCTCATTATTGCTTTTCTCAATCTTTCCTCCACTCCATATACCTCTCCCAACATTCTCCACAGTATATTTCTGGGTACTGAGTCAAAGGCCTTTTTTAGATCCAGAAAGGCTATATACACTGTTTTGTTAAATTCCCAGCTCTTCTCTAATACTATTCTCAAGGCAAACAGTAGATCCGAGGTACTTCTTCCCTTCCTGTACCCATGTTGCTCTTCACCCAACTGCCCTTCTATCATTCTTCTCAATCTTTTCTCTAGAATTCTTTCGTACACTTTGGCTATATGGTCCAACAGTGCTATTCCTCTATAATTTCCACACTCCCCCGTGTCTCCCTTGCCTTTGTAGATGGGTAAAACAATTATTTTACCCCATCTACCGGGAACTACACCATCCCTCCAACACCTGTTAAAAAGGTCCACTACTCTCTTCTTCAACTCCACTCCTCCCTCTTTTATCAGTTCTATAACTATTCCATCCTCACCCGGCGCTTTTCCATTTTTCATCTTTGACAATGCTTCCTCATATTCCTCCTCCGTTATAGGATCCTCCTCTCCCTCATATTGCTCCTCCTCACCTAAATCTTCCTCTACATTTAACAACTCCTCAAAATATTCCGTCCATCTCTCGTTTACCTCTTCTTGGGCCGTAAGTACTTCACCTTCTTTATCTTTGATACTATAAAGTTTCTTCTTCGATTTTTTATACGTTTTTGCCAGCTTAAATATCTTCTTCTTTCCTCCCTCCACATCTTCCTCCAGTTCTTCTGCCAGTCTTATATTCATCCGTCTTTTTACTTCCCTTTTTACTATCTCTGCTCTATTTCTTGCAGTCACATAATCTGCTCTAGTCTGTGCTGTTCTTCTTCTCAACCATCTTCTCATTTTCTTATTCTTTTCGCACACCGCCATCTTTACTTCCTCATTCCACCATATAGTATGCTTTTTCCTTGTTCCTCCATACCATTTTACTCCCAGGGTCTCTTCTGCTGTTTTACCTATAATTTCCTGCAAATTTACATTTGTATCCTCTATTCTTGCCAATCTTTCCTTTAACTTCTCCACATATTCCTCCCTCTTTTCTTGCTCTTTTAAGGCTTCCACTTTAATTACTTTTCGCTTTTCTGCTATTTGCCATCTTGTTTCTTGTGTTTTTATTTTTGCCACTACCAATCTATGATCAGAGTCAAAACTGACTCCCGGAATTACCTTTACATTTTCCACTATCCTATAGTCGGATACAATAAAATAGTCTATTATAGACTTTTGATCAAATCTTCCGGATATTTGATTCCACCTATATCTAGTAAACTTATGTGATTCTCTGTGTTTAAAGAAACCATTCATAATTTTTAAATTCTTTCTCATGCAAAAATCAATGAGTCGCTCCCCTTCTGGATTTCTTTCATCTTCACCATGTGGGCCCAACATTCCTTCCACTAACATTTTCTCTCTTTCCAACCCTGGCATTAAAATCACCCATTAATAGATGTATCATATTTTCTTCGTCACCACTTTCCACCTCCTCCTCCACCAAGTCCATGAAAGCCTCCTTTTCCTCCTCTGTGTGCCCCTGTTGTGGGGCATATATCTGATATAGGCGATATTTTTTCCTCTTGATCTTAAGAGTGCTTATAATCATTCTCTCATTTATTCCTCTTACTTCTTGGATAAAAGTTGTAATCTTTGGGCCAAAAATAAACCCCACACCATGCTTCTTTATTCCAACATCAATTCCTCTATACGCTAACACGTAACCTCCTCCTATGTTTCTACCACACTCCGTCCCTTCCACTCTCATCTCCGACATGCCCACAACATCTGTGTTATACATTTGTATATATATTATATATATATATATAATATATATAATATATAGTATATATATTATATTATAT
>SEYY01020516.1:90000-92500 GCA_009176605.1 Armadillidium nasatum | reverse complement strand
TATATATAGTAAACATATTGTTTCCTGGAAACCATTAAATTAATAGAAAGATGAAATTAAAAGTTTTTCTTGTTTTTAATTTAGCTTATTTTTTTTCATTACTTCTTGAAATGCTGAAAAATAATTAAATTAAAAACTATTTTAAAATAGAAAATAAAAGTTTTATTAATTTTCAAATTATTTTAATAATTTTATTTAAAAGGTAAATATATTGAGCATTTTACATATGATTACTTACAAGTTACAACTAATCATGATAATGCAATTCCTATTTCGGCGCCACTATTCTTACATTAGATAATGGCAAATAGAGTGGTTGTGTGATCGGGTGTAAATATGTAACAGTGTTGAGTGAGTGCACAGGAAAGTGTAACAAAGTTACGAAGAATGGAAATAAGTTACAAAGGTTTAAAACATCTTTAACCGAGCTGGTGGGGTACTCCTTTGCCCCATAATCACTCAGGAATATATTCTTGGTAAATACCCTTTGCCTCAAGCTCATGGGAAATGAAGGGTACCCTGCTTTGATTATCAGTTCGAATCCCATGTGACAAAGTACTATCACAACAATGGTATGATAAAGAGGAAAGTTCGAGAGTGATTGATGGAGAAATAATGCCAAAAGTTTAAAGAATGTGTAAAAAAAGGTCAAGAATGTTGGGTTCATCTCCAAGACGATCAGGGATACGAGTAGGGAGCTGCACCAACTGCTCAAGGTCGTTTTGGATAGCGAAAAGGAAGGCACGTTCACCAGCTGTATCATGAGAACTAGAAGAAAGCCATTGGCGGTGGTGAACATTGAAATCACCTAATATGATGATTTCAGAGAAAGGAGAAGAAGAGAGAATGTGCTCTATTTTGGAGTATATATATATATATATATATATATATATATATATATATATATATATATATATATATATATATATATATATATATATATATATATATATATATATATATATATATATATATATATATATAAGCATAAACTTTTCTCTTCAAATCCTTTGTGGACGGACGTACAGAAGAAAATTAGACATATGTCTGTATTTACAGTGAAATTTCTGATTTTGTCTCCCGAGAAAATCCGTGGAGCCCATTCGACGATTTGTTGACAAAGCGAATTGGAATCAATTTGTCGTCAAGTTAAAAACCAATTAAAGGAAACGCTTTTGAAAAAACAATGGTAAAAACCGAGTCAAAGTTATTCGCTATTTTTCATTCCCAGGAAGCGAATTTAAGATATCCCCCATTTTTTTTCCAGGGGAATGAAGGGATTGGGGGGTGGGGGGTTGAAGGGAAATGAATTCAACGACTGAAAATAAAGTCTCTCTCTGGACACGAGGAAGTGATTTTACCAACCGGAAACATATATATATATATATATATATATATATATATATATATATATATATATATATATATATATATATATATATATATATATATATATATATATATATATATATATATATATATATATATATATATATATATATATATATTATATATTATATATATATATATATATAATATATATATATATATATATATATATATATATATATATATATATATATATATATATATATATATATATATATATATATATATATATATATATATATATATATATATATATATATATATATATATATAATTTTTCTTTCAGAGATCGTTAACATTAAGATTTCTTATTATGTTACTTGCTTATTTCGATCGATATCTGATCTGTAAAGTTTTTGCCAACATCTTTCATTCCTTCTGTATTTACCCTTTTTCATTTTAAATTTATGTGTGTGTCTAACTTAAAGGGCTGCGTTAGGTACCGTTTGGATGGCTTTTTCTAGATTTTCAATTCTCCTTTAAGTCTTGTCCTTGAATAGTGCTCAAAAAAAAAAAAAAAAAAAAAAAAAAAAAAAAAAAAAAAAAAACGTAAAAAGTTTTTGAACTTAGTCAACCCAATTTCATTTATATAACTAGGAAGCAACTTCGCAAGCAACTACTTTGAAAAATTGGTAAAATACTCAAGCTAGCATTGTATGTGCTAAAGAAAAAACTATTGAATAGGAAATATTATAAACAAATTGTGAGAAATCATCATAATGAGAATTATTTTTTAAATACGTGAATTCAGAAATCATCATTTGCATAAATAATTAAGGAAAAATATTTAAATGAAGATAATGAATATTTTAAAAAGCATTGTGTAATGCACAACAAAAATATACTTGACTTAAAACACATTTGGAAAAAACTTTTAATAATCTGTTACTTAGATTGATTTCAAATATTTTAATTTGAAATTTGACAAATTTAAATACCATTTAGAATAAATTGTATAATATATATATATATATATATATATATATATATATATATATATATATATATATATATATATATATATATATATATATATATATATATATATATATATATATATATATATATATATATATATATATATATATATATATATATATATATATATATA
>SEYY01020516.1:75000-77500 GCA_009176605.1 Armadillidium nasatum | reverse complement strand
ATAATATTTATAATATCTCAAGTGAGAGGATAGAGTCGTTGAAAAGAGGGAAAAGTTCTGTCTCTTTTAAAATGAGAAATAGAGAGTGATTGAGTTTCTGAAAGAGTTGAATTTCCCAAATGGGTAATAATTTTCATATTAGTAATAATGAAAAAGTAAAGTTGAAATAAAGTAGCATTTTGTTGTATATAAGAAAAATCAAATATAAAATCTGAGGCAAAATGAAGAGTTGAGTGATTCGCATAAGAATGAATAGAGTTAGAAAAAAAACTGAGAATGTCTGCAATGAAAAGACTTATGATTACTGAACTGGAATAAGAGCTCCAGTTGGAATCCTCTGAAATCCCATCGCACATTACTCTCTTAATTCAGCTTGTTCTTACTCCATTTGCCTTGGAGATACATTCTTTAGGAATCATCGTCAGGCAAAAACAACAGAAACTGATATTAACTTTATATCATGCAGGAAAGGGCAAAACCTGTTATATGTAATGCTTAAAAATCGTTTTCTACATTGAAAAATCAAAAATATTATTAGTTTTTCTTCTTCACATTCCTCACTGAAGGTTATTAAAAGGGAGAAATCTAACTATTCTTCTTCCAATTTTTAGCTATTCTTGTTCTTCCATCTTAATCAATCCAATTCACTTAACTTGAAATTTGTTTTAAAGACAAGATTTCTGATCTCTTTGTTATAAAAATAATAATAATATAATAATAATAATAATAATAATGATAATAATAATAATAATAATAATAATAATAATAATAATAATGTCGTATCCCTAGTATGATGTATAACACTTTTACTTCCAAATTTTCTTCCAATCTTTGTAAATACTTTCATCTGTGTCTTGCAACTAAAAAAATCTCCTAAACAACTAAGCAAGGGAATGAAAGACTCAATTAAAGATATCATTGCTATTGTTATTTATGGCTTAATTAACTATTTTGTCAATAAGCATTACTTACTTGTTTCTGTATATTTATTTATTTATTTATTTATTTATTTGTTTATTTATTATTTCATTTTATCCAATTTTTCTTCAATAACGTTAACCACATTTTACATTTTAATACTTATAATACTTATAATTTAAATAGTTTTTCCTTACAATTAGTTTAAGATAAGGATAATATATATATTTATATATATATATATATATATATATATATATATATATATATATATATATATATATATATATATATATATATATATATATATATATATATATATATATATATATATATATATATATATATATATATATATATATATATATATATATATATATATATATATATATATATATATATATATATATATATATATATATATATATATATATATATATATATATATATATATATATATATATATATATATATATATATATATATATATATATATATATATATATATATATATATATATATATATATATATATATATATTATATTTGTTTTTCATTTCATCTCTTGTCGGCAAAGGCCAGAGATCTAATAAAATTTTAACAACAGTTAGGGAAAAAAACGGAAATCTAGTCAAGTTAAAGGTCGGCATGTCCCCATACTCGTCGTTTGAAGGTGTGCAAGTCAAAGGAAGTTTGGAAAATAGATAAAGGGAGTGTGTTCCAGACTTTATCAATAGAGTACATGTAAGATTGAGCATAGCGGTTAGGTTTTAGGTCAAGGAGTTGGAAAGAGAAAGTATAAGACTGTGTAGAAGGCGCGATGAACGATCCCTTCTCAATGGAGGAGGTATGCGACTACAGAGTTCAGAAGAGCGGTGTCCATTGTAATGGTGATAGAGATGGAGAGAGAAGTAATAAGAGCCGCAGAGTTGATAAGAAGAAAAGCCATAGACTCAACATTTTCAAAGAGAGCTCTACAGGCTCCTCAGAACACCCAACCTCTTAAAAGCCTGTTTAAAAAGAGAAGTAATGTGATATTTCCAAGAAAGATCACGAGAAAAAGAAACACCAAGAATATTAAGGACAGGTGATGGTTTAAGTTGAGTGTTTTCGAAGAAGATGTCATAATTGTGTGGAAGGTTGTATTGAGTAGAGAGATGGAGGAAAGATCTCATTACTTCTCTTTTTAAACAGAAGTATGGAAATCAAAACTTTGTGCCAGACCCTATCGAAAGCTTTCGATATGCCTAGCGTGACAACAAAAGATTCACCAAACTGCAGGGTTGGCATAATAAAAATCAGATTAAATAAATTAGTTGATTGTTTTTGCGGGATTTTTTTTCCCCCAAAATTATTATTTTTTTGATTTTATTAAATTTTTCATTTTTTTATTTTTTTAAAAAACTAACGTCAATATCTTCATATTTTTAAGTTCAAAACATCAAAAGAGAACTTTAAAAAAATAAAATAAATTAAAATTAATATAAATTTATGCATTTTATTGAGCTTGGGAAAAAAATAAATCAACGTCCAAGATATTTTTTGCTAAATTATTGAAACCTGCGACACTATTTTACTTTTGA
>SEYY01020516.1:67500-70000 GCA_009176605.1 Armadillidium nasatum | reverse complement strand
TATATATATATATATATATATATATTATATATATATATATATATATATATATATATATATATATATATATATATATATATATATATATATATATTATATATATACGAGTATATTTGATTTCTTAAGAATTTTTTATTTTTTTCATTCCTATTTTCTGCAAGGAAATCCAATGTTATTTCATTATGTTATTGATCCCAGAAAAAATAAGTTTAGCATTATTCTATATAATAATATATATATATATATATATATATATATATATATATATATATATATATATATATATATATATATATATATATATATATATATATATATATATATATATATATATATATATATATATATATATATATATATATATATATATATATATATATATATATATATATATATATATATATATATATATATATATATATATATATATATATATATATATATATATATATATATATATATTATATATATATATATATATATATATATATATATATATATATATATATATATATATATATATATATATATATATATATATATATATATATATATATATATATATATATATATATATATATATATATATATATATATATATATATATATATATATATTTTAAAATTTTTTTTTTTTTTTTTTTTTTTTTTTTTTTTTTTTTTTTTAATAGTTTCATTTTTGATATTAAAAAATAAGATGCCAATAAAAGTTTGAAATTACTTTGAATTTTGTTGTTACGATGCTATTATGTTCCCTGTTATTGTATCATGTGTATTTATGATAAATATAAGGTGATTCATGTTATAATAGAATGTTATGTTATGGAATGTAATGTTGTTTTGTTATGTTATGCTAATGTTGTTATGTTGTTATGCTATATTATGTTATATTACTTTTCGATTATGTTATGTTGTGTTATGTTATTCTATATTTATTGTGTTTTGTATGTTATAACATGCTGTGTTATCTTAAATTTCCTTTTGCACTACCAAATTATGGTATGATATGTTGTGTTATGTTATGTTGTGTTGTGTTATGCTATGTTACGCTATGTTATGTTATGTTATGTTATATTATGTTATGTTATGAATGTTATATTATGTTATGTTAAATTATGCTATGTTATGTTATGTTATGCTTTGTTATGTTTTGATATATTATGTTATGCTTTGATATGTTATGTTGTTATGTTATGTTATATTATGTTATGTTATGTTATGTTACGTTGTGCTATGTTATGCTATGTAAATACGAAGTTTTTGGAAACATTTTTCTTTCAAAATTCACAGTTTAGAAATTATCATTCTTAATACAGTGATGTAATTATATTCAAGTAGAGTAAGGAAAAAAAAAAAAAAAAAAAAAAAATAAATATATATATATATATATATATATATATATATATATATATATATATATATATATATATATATATATATATATATATATATATATATATATATATATATATATATATATATATATATATATATATATATATATATATATATATATATATATATATATATATATATATATATATATATTATATATATATATATATATATATATATATATATATATATATATATATATATATATATATATATATATATATATATATATATATGATTCGGCCGTCGTCGAGAGTAGATGTGCCTAAAGATAGATGGGAAAAGAAAAGCGAGAAGAATCAGAAAGAAGATTGAGGAGAGAAAAGAAGAGAGAACGTTTATGCATTCAGATAGTATTGAACAAAATTTGAAAAACTAATAGCTAAAATTTATTTTAAAATTAGAATTTTGAAAATATTTTTGCATTAAAAAAAATAAATTAAATAAGTTTCGATAAAATTATTATATATCAAAATTTATAGAGGAGCAACAAATCTTTCAATATAATGGACTTTCGGCTTTTAATGAAAAATTAAACTTTAACATTAAGAATCTGAAATTTAAAAACAAGAATTTGAAAATTGACGACAGGATCGGATCATGTGAAGAGAACTAAATGCAAGGACGACAGGACTAGCCATCCGGCCTTGTGATATCTCTGTCAACGGCTTGTAACTACTCCAGAACCAGCATTGGGAACCATTGCTCGGAGAAGCGCAATCTTTTGAAGACCCCTGGGAGAGAGTGTTTGGAGGTTGGTTTGAGAACGATGCTGGTCCTACTGAAAGGGTGAAAACCCTACCTGAAGAGTCTGGATAGGACTCATGGACCTGCATGGGGACCGGCGAGCCGAAGAACTTGATCTTTTGGAGGGCTCTGGGAGAACTTCTTTTAGCAGATGGGGAAAGATTCTGGTTCCACTGACAGGGTGAAAACCCTTCCTGGGAGAGGATATAGATATAGATATAGATATATATATATATATATATATATATATATATATATATATATATATATATATATATATATATATATAATATATATATATATATATATATATATATATATATATATATATATATATATATATATATATATAATATATG
>SEYY01020516.1:57500-62500 GCA_009176605.1 Armadillidium nasatum | reverse complement strand
TGTACACAGTCTCATTGTTTCCTTATCAACTTTCTGGTCCCAGACATTATTTTCGTCCATTTTCCCAACTTTCTCTGACTTGCAAAAAATCAAACGATTTGTATTGGCCTATACCATCGTTAAATAAAATTCTTCTACATGAAAACTTCTCAATTCTCTTTTTTTTTTTTTTTTTGAATAATTATAATTAATGTTATTATTGTCAAATTTTTCAACTCTTTATTTTAACTATTATAATATATATATTATATATATATATATATATATATATTATATATTATATATATATATATATATATATATATATATATATATATATATATATATATATATATATATATATATATATATATATTTTGTGTGTGTTTTTGTGTGTGTGTGTGTGTGTGTGTGTATGTAAAAAGTAATTTCATTTTTTTGACTCTCCGAAAAGCTATTTTTAAAGCCATTGCATTTTAAAAAATTGCGAACTATTTTTAATTTACTATTAAAAATAGTTCATTTAAAGGGATATATATATTATATATATATATATATATATATATATATATATATATATATATATATATATTATATATATTTATATATATATTATATATATATATATATATATATATATATATATATATTATATATATATAATATATAATATATATATATATATATATTAATATATATATATATAGTATATATATATATATATATATATATATATATATATATATATATATATATATATATATATTATATATTATATATATATATATATATATATAATATATAATATATATATATATATATATTATATTATATATATATATATATATATATATATATATATTATATATATTATTTTAAGATTAATATAGTCTAAGTTAATAAGTTAGTAAATATAGATGAAATACAGGAAGACAAGGAAGACTTGACACCTTTGGGATCGAACAGCTGAAATGAGAATTAACATACCGGCGTTTTACCTTAACAGTTTTGAAAATTATACATAGGGGTGACCACAAAATATTGGTTAAAATGTAAAGAGTAGATGCTTCATTTAAAAGAAAATCTATTACGTTAAGTTTCATTCATTGGCACGTACGAAATATTTTGAAAAAATTTATATATTTTGTAAACAAATCATCTTTCCTTCAATGCATTAGCTATTTATTTGGCGCACATGTCAAATTCCTCAATAAAAAGTAAAAAAAAAAATAACAAGTACATTTGTTTCACACACGCAAACAAATATAAAATTGTCTTGATTTTAATAGCATGCGACATGTTTTGTGTATCCGAAATGAGGAAAGACAAACCTATTTTTATGTCAAAAAGAATTAACGAAATTCATTTTGTTTTCATCGATTTTAAATTAACTGATTTTACTCTTCTTGCAGCCTTAATTGAGACTCATTGTAATTCACATTTCTGGAATAATTTACGTTTCAAGGATGTAATAATGTATGTGAGTTTATGTGTTTATGTGTTTATATATATATACATATATATATATATATATATATATATATATATATATATATATATATATATATATATATATATATATATATATATATATATATATATATATATATATATATATATACTCGTATATACAAGCTAACGAATTCATTTGTAATCCAAGTTAGTTCATGTTACTGGACTGTTAATCTCTTCTTTTCAAATATATATTTGATAAAAATTGGAACAGACAGCTACTTTTTAAAAACTAAGGAAAATAATTATAAAACACAGGACTCACTACCAGAGGAAATTGAGATTCGTTGTGTTGATCTCACCAAAATATAGAAACTGCATCATGAAATAAATGCATAGATGAAAAAGTTCCATTTCACTTGCATTTCAGATTTAAGATTGATCAAATGATTTATGAAGCTATATTCAGAGCCTAAATTTTTTTGTGACTTGAAAACAAGATCGGCTAAAATAAAATATTAACGAATATTTAATTTTAATAAAATTAAAATATATATATGATCTTGGAAGCTACAGAAACTGAACCAGATGCTATTTCTGTACACAGATTCTGGCTTTGCTATAAAATATTACCTAAGATATTGTCATTTAAATATGAGGTCAAAAAGTTACAATTGTGAATATTTTTATTATTTCTTAAAATATTTGAAAAATATTTTTCCCTATTAAAATATTTCATTTTTATATTTTTAATATATATAAGTATATATATATATATATATATATATATATATATATATATATATATATATATATATATATATATATATATATATATATATATATATATATATATATATATATTATATATATATATATATATATATTATATATATATATATATATATATTATATATATATATATATATATATATATATATATATTATATATATATATATATATATATATATATTATATATATATATATATATATATTATATATATATATATATATATATATATATATATATATATATATATATATATATATATATATATATATATATATATATATATATATATATATATATATATATATATATATTATATATATATATATATATATATATATATATATATATATATATATATATATATATATATATATATATATATATATATATATATATATATATATATATATATATATATATATATATATATATATATATATATATATATATATATATATATATATATATATATATATATATATATATATATATTATATATATATATATATATATATATATATATATATATATATATATATATATATATATATAATATATATATATATAATATAATATTATATATATATATATATATATATATATATATATATATATATATATATATATATATATATATATATATATATATATATATATATATATATATATAAATTGTTTTGATCGTTTCCGCAAATGTTACTGGCATAAAAGTTTTCTAATGCATTAATTCAGAAGCGCAAAGCTGCTAAAATTGATCATGCATTTTCCCTTTTGTTTATATACATCGTGATACTCTTAATTCTCACGATAAAAACTAATCCAAACACTAAAAATGACGAACTACTATAAAAGTTGGCAATAAAATCACGAGGAAAGAGCGCTCTGGTAATAAATTTTAAGGAAATCAGATTTATTGCCTACTGACAGCTAATAATAATAATAATAATAATAATAATAATAATAATAATAATAATAATAATAATAATAATAATAATAATAATAATAATAATAATAATATATTATATTAATAATAATAGTAATTATAATAATAGTAAAAATAATATAAGAACAATAATGATCATAATAATAATAGTAATTGATAATAATAGTAATAGTAACAATAATAATAATAATAATAATAATAATAATAATAATAATAATATAATAATAATAAAAATAATAATAATAATAGCAATAGTAACAAAAATAAAATTATAATTATAATAATTATGATTTTTATGATAATTATATTTATTGTTGTGATTATAATAATAACTATAATTATAATAATACTTATAATAATTTTAATAATCATAATAATATAATAATATATTGATATAATAATATAACAATTATAATAATATAATATAATACAATAATATAATATAAAATAATATAGTAGTGGTATAATAATAATAATAATAATAATAATAATAATAATAATAATAATTATTAAGTAATAATAAGAATAAAAGAATAACAATAATAATGACAATAACATTAATAATAATATAAAAATTATTTAAATATTATTATAAAACTAATACTACTACTTACTACTACTACTACTACTACTACTACTAATAATAATGATAACAATAACAATGATAATAATATTAATAATAATATTGACTTATTAGATATGTAGGAAAACTATGAAAATTGATTTTAAAATCTTGCATTGCCCTTTTTTATTTTAATATTTAAATTTTTATTTTATTTTTCAAAGTGTTTTCGTTGATTTTACAAAATTAAAATTCTTTTTTTAGGCATTTTGATTTTGCTTGTACGTTTCTGATAAATTTTCTTTAAGAATTTTGGGTGTCATAAGTGCCACAGTAATAGTTGGTTAAACTAATTTATTTTTTTCCTCCGTTCACATCAACGTCAAGTCTGCGATCTAAACGTCACTTCCTAGTCTTATTAGCTAAGCTTTTATTTCATGAAAAATAACAATTTGTCCCTGAATTTATTGCTTTAATCTTCCTTCTAATTTTAATGCCAAATTTCATCTCTTAGATTTAAATGTTTTTGAAGATTTATTTCATTAAATTCTTACCGGATCTACGAACCATGTTAATTAAAATCAAATTTCTTAAGAATATCTTAAGAATTTCTTAATGTTTGTTCACGATGGTTTGTCAATATAATTATAAACTCTTCTTTCTTCAATTACTGCTTATGATTATGTTCTCCCTTTCCTTCTTTCCCTCCCTCAAGGTTTATTTCCTATTCCTTTTATCATCCCCCTTCTTTTCTATCACTTCATCGTACCTTTTCATTTTCATCATCATCATTATCATTATCATTTCCTTTTACGCCATATACGTCCAGTTATATTCATTTTTCTTCTCCACTGATTCTCTTTATAGTTTCCACTCATGCTCAAGTATATGAAATCTCATTTCCATCAGACTTTTATTAAGGAATATATTGAAATAAGCAAACCACTGAAAAATTTTATGATTCTCTGCATATTAATAAGCTTTCCCATTCCCTTATAATAAAAACGATATTAGTAATGCCAATCATGAATGATTGTTATTATGTGACATTAAGAAATAAATTATTATTAATCGTATTCATATTCTATCAATATTATTATAATTATTATTATTATTATTATTATTATTATTATTATTATTATTATTATTATTATTATTATTATTATTATTATTATTATTATTATTATTATTATTATTATTATTATTATATTATTATTATTATTATTATTATTTTATTTATTATTATTATTTTTATTATTATTATTATTT
>SEYY01020516.1:30000-42500 GCA_009176605.1 Armadillidium nasatum | reverse complement strand
AGAGAGAGAGAGAGAGAGAGAGAGAGAGAGGGAAAACAAAGGAACTGTGTTCCAGAAATTAATTGTAGTGTACATGTAAGATTGAGCATAGCGGTTAAGTCTGAGGTCAGAAAGTTGGACAGAGAAAGGATGAGACTACATACTCAATGGAGAAGGTATGCGACAAAAAAGTTCAGAAGAGCAGTGTCCGCTGTAATAGCGATAGTGCATATATAGAGAGTGAAGCAACAGTTCTACGGGCAGAAATAGATCGGAGAGAATTAGTGAAAGCAGGAGAGTTGACAAGACGAAAAGCTGTAGACTCTACCTTTTCAAAAAGAACTTTATGAGGGGAACCACCACATATATATGAGACGTACTCCATACAGGGACGAACAATACCCTTATAAAAAGAGAAAGCAACTGGGATGACGTAAAGGAATTGTGAAGGCGCCTCAGAGCCTCCAACCTCTTAGAAGCTAGTTTAGAATGAAAAGTAATGTGGTCTTTCCAAGAAAGATCACGAGAAAAAGAAACTCTGAGAACATTTAAGGATAGATGAAGGTTTGAGTTGAGTGTTTACGAATAACATGTCATAGTTGTGTGTAAGGTTGTGTCGAGTAGAGAGATGGAGGAACTGAGGTTTTGAGGCACTCAGAGAAGCCATGTTTTCTCTGCCCCAGTTTGGAAAACAAGAAAATTCAGAGGTTAGTTGCTCCAAGGTTACCGTTCTAGCGTCAAATAACTGCTGTTGGGGGTGGCTTCTTTAAAATTGAAAGAAGTAATGAAGGGTGGAATCATCGGCATAGGAGTAGACAGATGGTGAAGTAAAAGAGAGAAAAAGTAGAAAAAGTATTGGGGATAGGACAAAACCCTGAGGAACAGCACTTATAATAGATTTCAATGATGAACGGTGGCCGTCAACAAGATCTGTTATAGAAAATGTGAAAGAAGACCACAGAGGGAAGCATAGGTTCCAAAAAAGAGGAAAATTTAGAAATCAAAACTTTGTGTCAGACTTTATCGAAGGCTTTCGATATTTCCTGTTCAACAGTAAAAGATTCACTGAACATATATATATATATATATATATATATATATATATATATATATATATATATATATATATATATATATATATATATATATATATATATATATATATATATATATATATATATATATATATATATATATATATATATATATATATATATATATATATATATATATATATATATATATATATATATATATATATATATATATATATATATATATATATATATATGTACTTACTGCAAGCTACATCCAACAACTATTGTTTTTCTTTAAAATATGGTCATTATATTATTGTAAAATATTATTAACAAAGTTATAAATATTTTTCATTACTATCAACTGAAGAAACTGTTCCTTATCTCCAATTCATTTGCACTTTGTAGTCAAATAAAAATGTTTAAAATAATCTTTCTTTAATCTTTCCTTGTTTTAGATCGTGGCTTCTCCAATGCGTCTGTGAATGGTTTAAGACATGCAATGCAATTCATGTCTTTTTTATTATTATTATGCTTTTTTTTTTTTTTTTTTTTTTTTAGCTATCTCTTAATTAAAAATGATTTCATTTTATTCCCAACTGTATTTTACATTAATTATTCTACATCTGAAATGTGGATGATTAGGTTTAATTTTTGCATTAGATGAATAAGTTACTTTTCTGAAACATAACATTAAACACCATTATATTATGCTTGCCGCAATGCAGTTTTTAGAAACTCAGAAACAGTACATTGCTCTATCGGAAATGATACATTATGCGGGTATATATATATATATATATATATATATATATATATATATATATATATATATATATATATATATATATATATATATATATATATATATATATATATATATATATATATATATATATATATATATATATATATATATATATATATATATATATATATATATATATATATATATATATATATATATATATATATATATATATATATATATATATATATATATATATATATATATATATATATATATATATATATATATATATATATATATATATATATATATATATATATATATATATATATATATATATATATATATATATATATATATATATATATATATATATATATATATATATATATATATATATATATATATATATATATATATATATATATATATATATATATATATATATATATATATATATATATATATATATATATATATATATATATATATATATATATATATATATATATATATATATATATATATATATATATATATATATATATATATATATATATATATATATATATATATATATATATATATATATATATATATATATATATATATATATATATATATATATATATATATATATATATATATATATATATATATATATATATATATATATATATATATATATATATATATATATATATATATATATATATATATATATATATATATATATATATATATATATATATATATATATATATATATATATATATATATATATATATATATATATATATATATATATATATATATATATATATACATATGAAAAATTTAGTTTTGAAAGTACTAACATACAACTCTGGGACGGCTCATAACTGGACGACTTACGCAATTTTACATTCTTGTAAAATTTCAGTAGTATCAATATTTTCTGAGATCATAGACTTTCCATTTTTTGAAAATAAAGCTTTTGTCATATGACCAATCTTGCCCACATTTTGAAGAGCACCGAAGAAAACCTTGTCTTAACAAATGGTGTTCAGGTTTATTAATATGAATCCATAGGAAAAGGTTCTGACTCAAAAAATATTTTGGAAAAAATTTTTTTGGGGGAATTTTTTCAAATGCTAAAAATATATTTTGGCTATTATGCTTTTCTTGCGATACGCGTTCAAAATTCCTCTCAAATAATATTTTATACATATAGTCCTTGTGTAGTGTTCCTGAAAGTTTGGGCAAGATCGGTGAAGCGACAAGACCTTTGTGTCGAAAAGACAGATGAGTTGTGAAAAATCAAAAATTTCTCTATAACCCTTTCTTCTTTTGTTATAGATTTTTGACATTTGACCGATATCAGCGAAAGTTTTTTTTGACTCAAACAAAGATCTTGTCTTCAATTTATCTTGATGCAAGTTTTTGATATTATTTCTAGAAAAGAGGTACGAGCAAAATTATTTTGAAATTTTGAAAAATTAATTTAGTTTCAAAAATTTTGTCGAAACTATTTTGACATTTTTTGTTTTGGGAACCAAATTCAAAAAAGTGTTCCAATAATTTTTTAGATATGTTCTTCCAGCAGTGTCTCTGAAAATTTGGGCTTGATCGGCCAAAAAAAATAAAAAAAATAAAAAAAAATAAATAAATAAATTTGAGTTCTAAAAGATTGCCAAAATTTTGGAACTACAGAAATATTACAAGAATGCGAAATCCGTATCTCGGGCCTAATAATGAACATTCTCAAATTTGATGGTGCCTTTAAGATTAAATATTTTATTCCAAAAACAAAAAAATAAAAAAAATAAAAACGTCAGCTCCCTCTAAATATCGATATAACAATATCGAAAGGTTAGAAGACCGTGCACCGGGGCAAGCCGGACGCCTGGTCATGGCGGCACCATCCCCATCATCGGAGGCCGCCAACTCCCAAGTGATGATGGGGTGAGGGGTGGATGAGGGGCATTCTTTGGATGCCGCCCCTCGAAGTATCTCCGAGGCAGCTCTGATTTTCGCCATATTTTTGTTTGTTAAAGGTACCATAAGAGTAAACGCTTGTAAATTTGTGGGAACATGTGAAGAGATGGGGTGAGAGTAGTGTGAGCATAAACACTCCAGTATGAAGCGAAGGTACACTAGAGACCCTCTGATATATATATATATATATATATATATATATATATATATATATATATATATATATATATATATATATATATATATATATATATATATATATATATATATATATATATATATATATATATATATATATATATATATATATATATATATATATATATATATATATATATATATATATATATATATATATATATATATATATATATATATATATATATATATATATATATATATATATATATATATATATATATATATATATATATATATAATATATATATATATATAACATAAATTTAAAATAAATTATCAATGCCATAAATTCCTTCAATTTCAGCACTTTACATTTGCTCCTAACTTCGCATTCTATATCAATTATTTTTATATATATATTTACTTTTATATAAATATTAAATAGGACCTTCTGTGGTAGGGTGCATAAATTAACTCATTTTTCCATACCAAATGTAAAAAAATATTTTTATTAAATTTATTTTTAAAAGTTACTTTTTTTGTTGTCTATACAACATTGCAGTTATTTTTAATAACTTCGAATTGAAATCTGGCGACTATGTTTCTCGTCCTTACGGAGCTCAATATCAAATGCAATAGAAAAAATTGATGCAATATATTATATAGTGCATCAAATTTTAAATAATATATATTATATATATATATATATATATATATATATATATATATATATATATATATATATATATATATATATATATATATATATATATATATATATATATATATATATATATATATATATATATATATATATATATATATATATATATATATATATATATATATATATATATATATATATATATATATATATATATATATATATATATATATATATATATATATATATATATATATATATATATATATATATATATATATATATCTTTATTTTCTCCTGTCAGTGGGACCAGCATCTTTCGTCATATGCTCTCAAAAGTCCCTAAATTGTATTCAATATACTAAAGTTTGAATTTTTTGACATTTCCTGATAGCTTTAGTATTTTTTATTTTTTGGCGTTAGGTTAAGTTAGAAAAGGACTTGTTAAGTTTTGGTTGGGATGGTCCATTTCACCCTTTGCACACTATTTAAGTTTACGATATCAAATTTTGGACAAAGAAAAGGCTAGAGGGAGAATATACAAACTCTCATCATTATTCACAAATCTCATCCAAAAAGACAATACAATATTTTTCTTCTTCCAGATCCTCTTCCTCACTATCTTTCCGACATAATGCAAAAAATTTGGCGATTCTAATTTTTCAGCTTCCTCTTTCCCTTCTCTAGTAGTGTCTTCCGACAGCCACAAACACCGTCTTATTTCTACCAAAGCTGAACTTTGCACTCAAATTTTTACTACCAAATCCACCATAGGTAATTACAGTAACTATTCCTAATTCTCCATCCTCAAACCCAGCAGATTTATGACAAATAATGTAATCCTTTTAAAAGATGTTATCCCTTTCACTCTCGGAAACTTGAAACTAAGAAGGCTTATGGTCTTTGATGGTTCCTTACTGTGGTCCTCAAGACTTGTGCTTCTGATATGATAAATTATTTCCTCTTAGTCACTCTACCTCGATCATCTTTTTCTACTGGAATCGTGTGCTCAGTTAAATTATTCTATTAAATGGGGGGAATCCTCTTAACTCTCTAACAACTATCATATCGCTTTTTTTTTAAACCTCTGTTCTTTCTAAAGTTTTTAAAAATATCCATAACAGGAAGATTCGGAAATATCTCAATTCTCCTGAACAGATTCTCTGATCGTTAATATATGTCTTCCGTAAGAAAACGCTCTACTGATAATCTTTCATTTCTCCCTGATTCTTTTTCCTCTTCTCTTTTGCATGTCAGTTAATCTTTTGCTGTGGCACTGAACATTCCGAAAGCCTTTAATAGAGACTGGCATAAAGCTTTAATTTCTAAACTTTTCTCTTTCGGAATCTATCCTTCTCTCTCTGTAGCCTCCTCTGATTTTCCTTTTGATCGTTCTATATTAAATGTTGTTCATCTTTAAACTTTTAAATATTGATGCTCCAGAGAGCTCTGCTCAATCCTCAATTCTTTTTATATTTTCCATTTATAGCCTTCATCACTATATATATATATATATATATATATATATATATATATATATATATATATATATATATATATATATATATATATATATATATATATATATATATATATATATACATAATTTTCTTCTTGAACAATAAACGAACATTAGGTGCAAGATTTTGAATAAACAAACCTCTGATCACTCTCAAATTTCTAATTTGGGCAAGCTAATAATGATGGTTATTTGTTTTAAATTCCTTAAAAATTCATTTCCTTCTTCTTTCTACTCGACATGATCTTCCATATAACTATATCACCTTCAAAAATACGAACCTCAAACTTCGTCTGTACTTTATTCTTATTTTTTCTTCCCTTTCTTGGATCGATCCCATTACTTCTATTTCTACAAACAGTAGACAATCCAAATTCGAATTCCATTCCTTCATCCATACACAAAATGCATGTCAGTCAATTCCAACCGGGTGTACAGTATCCATACTGCGAGATCGTATGTCAGAAAGCATCAAACATACAGCTTAGACGTTAATTATAGGTTGCAGGGCGATTTACTTGGGTGTTTTTATGAATCTTAAATCTATGATGTGACCTACATCCCGAAATATAATAAAGGTAGTGGTCTTATACATTGACTACTGTCGTAAGCCAAATCGCATGTCGTAGAGTCAGTTTGTATCCATAACTACCAGCGAGAGATTAACTGCCACTATACTCTTGTGCAGCTGTGAGCAATTTCTGTTCTAGTGCTGGTAGGAATTTCGAGTCGCAGTAACTTTTGAACTGTGTATTTTGGAAACCTTTTCATAGTTAGGGCTTGTAAAAACAGCGGTAAGATTCTCTGGCCAATACTATATATATATATATATATATATATATATATATATATATATATATATATATATATATATATATATATATATATATATATATATATATATATATATATATATATATATATATATATATATATATATATATATATATATATATATATATATATATATATATATATATATGCTCTTTTGATAGGTAGAGCAAATATTTTTTTTAAACATTTTAAAAGAAGTAAATGAAAAATGGGTAGAGTTTCCCGTATATTTTTATAGAATACATTAAGAAGCTTTTAAATGATTTTTTGTTAGTAGAAATTTTTCATATGTAGTTTTTTAATTGCTTAACTATATATTGAAATTTTTGATTCTTTACTCGTAGCAACAAATAAAAAGGGCAATAACTATGAAAATAGTTATAATTATAATCTATAATAGTGTATGTTGTGTCTTTTCTAATTAAATTTGGAGATTGGAGATTTATTTTCAACTGAAGAAAATCGCTCTAGAAAAGTTTCACTATTCAGTTAAACTTTCTCCTTAAGGAAAATTGCTGCAGTTGTTCTGATACAGACTTTTTAGGTGCTCGTGACCGTTTATTATCCAGAATGATAAATTTGAAAAGAAAAAAAAAACAGAAAAGGACAGCACATACTTCATTTTGGAGTTTAGTTCATTAGATAGTCGTAGATTTTGTATTGACGAATATATTAAATGATAAATAGAAGGAACAGATGAATCTATTTGAAGATTAGCTAGAGAGTCTAAGTCTAATTCAGAAGATTGCAAATTAAAAGAATGAGAACGGGAAACATCGTTTCGGGTGGGTGAGATGACTGATTTTAATAGGTGAAAATTCAACACTCTTACAGTCTTGGAATAGATGATCAAAATTTGGCTCTCAAACATCATTGGAGACCTGAGAACCATTTTATAAATATAAAATACTTTCTTTCAAATGCTGTTATGCAAAATAATAATTTAAGAACATTATCCATTATTAACAATACAGAAAATATGAACACACAACAGGAGAACTTTTTATATAGATTCCCTCAGAAATACCATTTTAAAAAAGATCCCTTCATTAAAATTATTACTTTTAACTATAATATACTAATTTTTAACAACGTTGCCAGTTTTGTGGTTTTCCTTAGGTTTTAACTCTTTCCCTTTTTTTATTCTCACTTTCTTGAGAGCACTGGTTCGATTCCAATTGGAGATCCTAGGCATAAACTACCTACAAAGGTTCCTCTCCTCGAATACAGTAATGCCCGTTAGATGTGAACTTTGTAAAAAAATAATGTAAAAAGAAAAACAGAATAAGGAAGACTTTTTATAGTTTTGAAAGCTTATGATTTTAATTTTATTTTAAATATCAATTTATTTATTCGTATGTTTTATCTACTTAATTAATTAATAGTTTTAAATTTTTTTTTTAATGAAGTTTTTTGTTAGAATTTTTCGGAAAAAATATATATATATATATATATATATATATATATATATATATATATATATATATATATATATATATATATATATATATATATATATATATATATATATATATATATATATATATATATATATATATATATATATATATATATATATATATATATATATATATATATATATATATATATATATATATATATATATATATATATATATATATAATATATATATATATATATATATATATATATATATATATATATATATATGCCGTTTTACCGTGGGCTCAAACGGTAAAGTGATTGACTCACGTGCTTGAGGGCGCCGGTTCGATCCCACTTCGGGATCCTAGGTATATACTACCTAGAAAAGTTCCTCTCTTCGAATAGGGCAATGCCCCTGAGATGTGAACTTTTATTTATTTAAAAAAAAAAAAAAAAAAAAAAAAATATATATATATATATATATATATATATATATATATATATATATATATATATATATATATTATATATATATATATATATATATTTATATATATATAATATATATATAAAAGGTTAAAAGCAAGAGAATCAACAAAGTGATAAAACCGATATAAATAGGATTAGGTTAAAAATATAAGTCACATAATATTTCAAAGCATAAAATAGCTTCCTCATCAGATGTGATTAAAAGAGAAATGAATTTAATTAATGAATTTTTAAAAAGTAAATTAAATTAGCCAATTTATTTAATTATATTATGCTATTCAGCATTCATATATATATATATATATATATATATATATATATATATATATATATATATATATATATATATATATATATATATATATATATATATATATATATATATATATATATATATATATATATATATATATATATATATATATATATATATATATATATATATATATATATATATATATATATATATATATATATATATATTATATATATATATATATATATATATATATATATATATATATATAAATATATATATATATATATATATATATATATATATATATATATATATATATATATATATATATATATAATATATATATAATATATATATATATATATATATATATATATATATATATATATATATATATATATATATATATATATATATATATATATATATATATATATATATATATATATATATATATATATATATATATATATATATATATATATATATATATATATATATATATATATATATATATATATATATAATATATATATATATATATGAATGCTGAATAGCATAATATAATTAAATAAATTGGCTAATTTAATTTACTTTTTAAAAATTCATTAATTAAAATTTTTGTTATTTTTATATATGAGACAAAACTGAAAAAAAACATAAATTTAATAATTTTAAATGAAGCTAACTTCAAAATTAATTTTTGAATTAATTTTTTTTTTTTAAATTAGAGTTTTTGAATTAATTTTTTTTTTTAAATTATTTTTCAAAGTTTTCAGTGTTTTATTATTATTTCCTTAATGTTATCAATATTTTTACTTCTTTTCTTTTGATAGAAAATTTTATTATTATTAAATTTCTTAAACAAAGATTAAAATATAACTAAATGATCATTAAAGAAGTAACATAGGTGACAGATGTAAATAAATAAATAAATAAATAAATGAATAAATAAATTAAATTTTTTTTTTACACATCACCATCGCTCATGGCTAAAGCCCTATTCAAGAAGGGAGTGTTAGAGAAATAAAAGAAAGAACAAAAAAAAAAAAAAATCTACAAGTCACACCTAACTCAAATTTCTTAGGTGGGCACAGACGTGGGGTTTAAAGAAATTGAGATCAAATTCGGTGGGAAACACAGAAGATGGGAGAGATTTGAACAGAACAGAGGTGGCTGAGAAGAAGGAGAAACCACAGCGAACAAGCCTAGAGTTGCTTATGTCTACACAAAATTTATGTGCAGACAATGCACCCTTTGTGCTACGAGGACGCTTTAAAGGGAGGGGTATACTAGTGGACAGCTCCCTCGAGCATTTGCCGCTGTTGTACCTGTAGAAAAGAGACAAGGCACCAACGTCACGTCGCAATGATAAAGGGTCAAGTGAATCAGAAAGAGCGGAACAGTTTATGAGTCGTTTAGCCTTTGACTGAACCCTATCCAAATGACGGGTGAAATCAGAGCCACCACAGATATCAGAGCTGTACTAAATACAAGAGCGGACGAGACCCTTGTATAATTGGTGTAACTGAGAAGAAGAAAAAAAGTTCTCGAAGTCTAAACAGAACTCCCAGCTTCTTTGAAGCAGCCCTAGCAACCATTGTGATGTGAGGTTTCCAAGACATTTTTTTGTTTATGTGAAGGCCAAGAATGTTTAAATTGTCAACAGGAGAGACGGAAGAATCATCGAAAGAAATAGAAAAATTAAGAGGTGTCTTTGAGAGGGAGATTTCAAGAAGTTGAATTTTTAAAGAGATGAATTTCACAAGGTTGAGGCAGCCCTACTGGGAAATTCTATCCAGATCTGCAAGAATGGGATCGGAAAGATGAAGACGTGAGGCAACTTTAGAAGCAAAGGAGGGAGCAGATTTAAAATGAGGAGAAGAATGGAGGGTCGAGTCATCGGGGTATGAATGTACAGAGTTAGATGAGGAGCTGAGAAGATCATATACGAAAAGTAGGAATAGAGTAGTAGACAAGACAGAGCCCTGAGGAACACCACTATTGACAGAGAAGGAAGAAGAAGTCTCTCCATCAACAACAGCCGAAATAGAACGATTATAAAGAAAGCCAGACAAAAGTAAGCAATGAGAAGGAGGAAATGCAAAGGAGGGAAGCTTGGAAAGCAGTGAAGCATGCCATTTTCGGTCAAATGCCATAGATATGTCAAGCGCCACCACACAAGTTTCACCATGGTCCCTAAGGGCTGAAGTCCATAAATCTGTGAGATAGGAAAGTATATCACCAGTAGACTTCGAAACGTCGAAAACCATACTGATGATCAGAAAGAAGGGAATGAGATTCCAGATGATTCAAGAAGTGAGAGTTGAGAATACAAGTGAAGCTATAGGGCGATAGTTGGAAGGATCAGAGAGGCTTCCTTTCTTCAGAATAGGCTGGACCAATGCGCGCTCAAAACATTGAGGGAAAGTATTGGTATTGAGAGCATAGAGAGAAAAGTTGAACGATGGACGAAGTCAGCTCAGAAGCACAATCCCTTAAAATTCGGGAAGGAATGCCATTGAGGCCGCTTGCCTTCCTAACGTTCATAGATTTCAGAAGCTCACGCACCTGATCAAATGTAATTGCAGGTAAAGACATGGGACATCTGAGAGAAGAGAAGTAGAAGGATGATTGCCGGAGTCGTCCAGGGTTGAATAAGAGGATAACAGGAGGCCGAAGAGATTAGACTCTCAATTGAGTGTTAGCAACAGAACCATCAGAGCGAATAAGAGGAGGAAAGGAAGATTTACAGAAAGTGTTAGAGAGGGTTTTGGCAAGAGGCCAGAAAGATTTATCAGTAGGAGTGTTTAAAAGCTCAGCACACCTTCGTTTTGAGAAAGTCTGTTTTGCTCGTCGAAGAATATCACTGCAACGATTCCGAGCTGAATGAAAATTAGCAAAAGTAATAAAAGAAGGAGAGTTTTTTCACTCTTGGTACGCGATGTCGATGTCTAGTATTATCTAGCCTGAATGGCCTGAGAGCAGGCGCGATTCGAACCATGGATTTTGAGGAGAGAAAGATTTAGATAAAGAAGGAATGAACCTGCTCATCCCATCAACGATTGCAGCCCCCACCTTATCGGCAGAGACTGACGCGTCTTCAGAGGCAAAGCAGTCCCTTCAGGTTTAGTAAGCATAGAAGCAACGCAAGGGCCCCTAGTCAGCCCGATCAAAGTGCCAGAAGATGCGCTTATATATTTTTAAATTTTTCTTGAAATCTCTAAATCCAGATAAATTAATAAATAAATATATATATATATATATATATATATATATATATATATATATATATATATATATATATATATATATATATATATATATATATATATATATATATATATATATATATATATATATATATATATATATATATATATATATATATATATATATATATATATATATATATATATATATATATATATATATATATATAT
>SEYY01020516.1:12500-17500 GCA_009176605.1 Armadillidium nasatum | reverse complement strand
AATCTTTTAATTATATACTACATTTTTTCATATATCTTTATTACTATTCTGTAATTTATTATTATAATTTTAATTTTAGAACATTATAATAATTATTCTTTTAATATTTATTTCTTTTTTAAATTTTTAAAATTATAATTTAAAACTTTAAAATTATCAAAATAAATATTTATTTAAATATATATTTAATAATTTGATTAATGTATTTGATAATTATCTTGAATAGATAATTAAGAAGATATTTAAATTATTATTTGAATAGATAATTGTATAGATTAATTATTGAAAAGATATTAAAAAAATTTAAATTTTTATTAGTAAGTAATTAATAATTATTATTATATAAATAATAATTAATTAATTAGAGAATATCATGCAAAATATATCAATAAATAAAAATAAATAAGATTAAATTTATAACTAAAAACTAAGGCAAATTAATTAATTACTAAAAAAACTGAAAATAAATTCATTGATAAATATTATATATGAACAACAGATAAATATTATATATGAATAATGGATATATATAGCTTCATTCGAGGGCGCTATCAAGTGCCTTAATAAATATTATACATGAATAATAGATAAATTATTATATATGTTATCAAACATATATTATTATATATGTTATCAAAGAGGATCCTTTAATTCATTAAATTAGGAAACCTTATAATTCAATATCCTTTGACCAAATATATTACCTAATAATAGCATATAATGAAAATCTATATAAGGAATTAATTCAATGGTAATTATAATAACAGATACAAAATTCAATTCATCCTTAATTAAATTTGGAATAAAATCCAAGCTCTATTCATGCTTTTACTGATAAAAAGATATGCAACCTGATGATATTCATAAGTATAAGTAAAGTTTTTAAAAACACTTTAATAAAGTCAACTTTCATCTGAGAATCTGAGAATGAACGAACGAAAAAAATATCTTACTATTTAAAACGGAATTGCAATTTATTCTTTGTGAATAAAATTCTAAACCATTAATTGTGTCGCATGAGAGCTAAAGAAACTTAAAGAAAAATACAATAAAAATTCACAAAACAAATTGAAAAACTTTGTTTCTGTGAGAGAGAAAGAGAGGAAGAGAGAGAAAGAAGTAAGATTTTTAAAAGGGGGAAACAATGCGTGTTTTTAAAATAGATTTTCATTTTTTTATAGTGTGTCTTGGTTTTGTTCCTGAATCAAAGCTTTCGGACTAAACAATAGAATGATATTGTTTCGTAAGAATGAAAAAGGAATAGTTTTTATAAAGGAAAGCACATGAGAGACGAAGAGAGACAAAAATAAAGAAATGAAAGAGCGTTTAAAAGTGTCCAAAGAATAGCTATTAATAAGCAACTTCTTATTTATTTGAATTCTTTACAAAGCAGAATTAATAGATGGAAAAGAAGAAAAAAAAGACGAAGGAATCGTACTGTGATATTCAACATTTTTATGCGTATGAAAACAGTAAATTGAAAATTTTAATTAGAAGAATTAGTAAAGTAAAATAATTAGAGATGCAAATAAGGAAAAAAGTTTAGAGCAAAACATACTCTAAAATAAGAAATATTTATGAGTACTGTTTATGAGTACAATTAATGAGTAGTTCTCTTGAAATTTTTGGTCATAATTAGGAGAAAATTTTGATGTTAATTAAATTTGAATTTAAGTGTCATACTGAAGAACACACGTTGACAAACACAAATTTTTATAAAAAAAAAATACACACTCACTCATATGCACACACACATACAATATACACATTATATATATATATATATATATATATATATATATATATATATATATATATATATATATATATATATATATATATATATATATATATATATATATATATATATATATATATATATATATATATATATATATATATATATATATATATACTACTCTGCTAATGAGGATTATATATTCCACGGTTTATTGTATATATTATATATATATATATATATATATATATATATATATATATATATATATATATATATATATATATATATATATATATATATATACATATATATATATATATATATATATATATATATATATATATATATATATATATATATATATATATATATATATATATATATATATATATATATATATATAATAATATACATAGAATTTATTAAAACTTTTAAGAAGCAATAATAATAATAAATTTAAAATTATATTTAATAATAATAATAATAGTAATAATGATAATAATATAAAAATTAACAATAATAATGATTATAATACTAATAATAATTATTTATTAATAATAATTAAAATAATACTAATGATAATAATAATAATAATAATAATAATAATAATAATAATAATAATAATAATAATAATAATAATAATAATAATAATAATAATAATAATAATAATAATAATGTTAATGATAAAAGTAATAATAATAATAATAAAAATTATAATAATAATTAAAAGTATATAATAATGAATTATAATAATAGTAATATAAAAAAATAATAATAATAATAATAATAATAATAATGATAATAATAATAATAATAATAATAATAATAAAATAATAATAATAATAATAATAATAATAATAATAATAATAATAATAATAATAATAATAATAATAATAATAATAATAATAATAATAATAATAAATAATAATAATAATAAAAATAATAATAATAATAATAATAATAATAATAATAATAATAATAATAATAATAATAATAATAATAATAATAATAATAATAATAAAAGCTTTATTGATTTTATTCTAGAAGGAGTAAATCCTAAGGAAAAGAAGAAATTTTTCCTTGATATATATATATATTTTTTTTCATATTTTTTTTTTCATATTTTTTTCTCAAATGTAATCCGGAAAAGGGAAATTCCGGAGCAAGTTTCACGATTTCCGGAATAAACCAATTACGGAATGACTTTATTTTTGCGTTGTTTTAAAAGGTTTTCTTCTCACGGAAGTGTAAGAGAGATTTACGGGTTTTGTTATTTAAAATGTTTTTGTTTTTTTTTATTTATTTTTTTATTTTATTTATTTTTATTAAAAATGGTTTATTTAAAACTTTTGTTCAATGAATTTAAATTTTATAATTAATTATATTTTATCAATTTAGTTAATTTTGTTACTGTAATGCTTTTTTTATTTAATAAGTGTATTTAAATTATTTTTTGTTTAATATTAAGTTAAAATTAAGTAATAAAATTTTTAAAATTAAAAATAAGGGAAAAATGTGATTAAAATATTTTTCGATTTCCGCATATTTAATGTAGAAACACATAGCACACATAAACATCTTGGATCAACCAATTTAAAACAGTTTAATCAGTAGAGAGATTTCAGAGATTTCAGAAAAAATATAATCCATTACTGATATTTTTTAACTGCAATCGCGGTACAAAGGTAAAGTGCGTGATACCGCCATTTTGACCTTTCATGCAGATTCTAAAAAAAAAACTTCCTAGGTATGTTCCCCTCCTTGAATAGATTAATAGGGGTGAGATTTTGATTGAATTTTTTTTAAAAATAAAGAAATAAAAAATAAAAAATGAAAAATAATATTTTTGACATATTTTCAATATTATGAGAAATAATAAATAAATGAATTTTTGATATTCAGAGAAATTATCATAAATTTTAGTTTAATATTTTGATTTAATTTTTAGCTTGTAAACTCAAAAAATAATTTCCTGAAACTTTGTCATCTGATCTTGAATTTGAATTCCTTGTAAAATAACGATTAGTAAGTATCATTTTTTTTTTTTTTTTTGTGACAAGAGATGAAGAGTAAAACTCCTCAGCTAATCTTCTAAAAAATATAAATGATGTTAGTAAATGGGCATCAATAAAGGTTTATTTTATTATTTAATGTAGAGCCAAAAAATAGTTATTTAAAAAGATTAGCAACTTACCTTGTCTGAAAACTAAGAATAAAATTTGAGAAAGTGAAGATTAAAAATTTAGCCTGGATAATATTTTAATAATATATCACTTGATATTGATTCACTTAAGAAAAAAATACAAAATATTTCCAAGTTTTTACTTTGATAAAATATATAACAATTTCAATATTATATTTACCGTTTGCAGAAAAAAGAAAGGAAAAAATGCTAATGGGATCAGCAGCAGAATTCTTTAATGAATAATCAAGGAAAAAAGTTTCTCTTCTCCTCCAAAAAAATGAACAATAAAACAAAAATGAAATCATTAAACTTCTAATGAAAAAGAAATAATACTAAATAAAGAAAAATAAAAATAAATAAATTTAAAGTTTGTCAACACAAAAAAAAAAAAAAAAAAAATATTAAAGGATTCTTTTCTAAGAAGAAAATAAATAAAATAGGAAGAAAAAAAAAAATGCTTAATTTTGGTTGCGTAATTTTCGCGAGGTAAAAATGTAGAAAAAAAAAAATCCCTTTTTCTTTCTTCTTTGTGGAAAGAATTTTTTTAGTGACTTATCAAGAATTTTTAGAGTCATCCGTAGCGACATTTTCTCTCTTTTGTTAAAAGCAAAAAATAAGATAATAATAAAAAAAAAAACATCCAGGATTGGCTGCTTTTATTTCATACTTTCTTTAGAAGAAGAAAAAGTTTTAATTTTTGAGAAAATAAATACAATATGGGTTATTTAGTCTTACAAAAAGATGATTAGCAACATAAACTTGAGAAATTTTTTAAAAACTTTTCTATTTTCCAAAAAATATCTTTATAAAAGTCTAATAAAATATATATATATATATATATATATATATATATATATATATATATATATATATATATATATATTATATATATATATATATATATATATATATATATATATATATATATATATATATATATATATATATATATATATATATATATATATATATATATCACTTTTGGCGGATAAAAGCCAGAGGCTAACAAATTTCCACCAGAGTTTGGGAAACATCGGAAATTTGGTCAATTTAAATGCCGACATGTCCCGATAC
>SEYY01020516.1:7500-10000 GCA_009176605.1 Armadillidium nasatum | reverse complement strand
ATATATATATATTATACATATATATATATATATATATATATTATATATATATATATATATATATATTATATATATATATATATATATATATATATATATATATATATTATATATATATATATATATATATATATATATATATATATATATATATATATATATATATATATATATATATATATATATATATATATATATATATATATATATATATATATATATATATATATATATATATATATATATATATATATATATATATATATATATATATATATATATATATATATATATATATATATATATATATATAATATATATATATATATATATATATATATATATATATATATATATATATATATATATATATATATATATATATATATATATATATATATATATATATATATATATATATATATATATATATATATATATATATATATATATATATATATATATATATATATATATATATATATATATATATATATATATATATATATATATATATATATATATATATATATATATATTGGTTGACCCAAAATTCTTAAGAGCAATACGTGAATTATCCGCAACTAACATCATATGGCTTGAGTGATTGGTTCGATGTCAACACTTGTGTTACACAGGCCTCTTTTGTTTTTGCTCTGTATGGATAAAAGTATTCGAGAGACAGTTATAGTGGGGGAGGTGGGAATAGTGATAGTTTATGCAGACGACATTGCAATAGTGGCAGATGATAGGATAACACCCTTGAGAGCGTTGGAGATATGGCACGACGTGTTGCGAAGATAGCATGATGATGAAGATAGCAAGGTAGCAGGAAGATCTTGATTTTGAACTACACGGAGAAAGAATAAAAAGTGTGACCAAGTTTGAATATCTTGGTGTGGCTGCGAAGAGTGGTGGTGAAATGCTTGGCGAAATAGAGGAGAGAATAAATAAGTTCTCGAAGGGGTTTGGCAATTGTACTCCCTTCTGAAAAACAGACATGTGCCAAGAAAGGTCAAAGTGTTATTATATACGACAGTGTTGAGGCCGGGGCTAATGCACGGTTCTGAAGCAAGGAGTCTCACCATAATTACGAGAGGAAGGATGGTGGCAATGGAGATGAGGTTGAGGATACTCATAGTGAGGTTTGCAAGATAGAAGCGCAGGAGGAATGAGAACATAAGACGGGATTTAGAGGTTGAATCGATGAAGCAGTTGGTGGAGGATGCAGCAGCTGAGATGGTATAGGCATGTGCGGAATATGGACGGAAATCGCTATCTAGCAGGATACTACAATTGGTATCCATAAGGAAAAAAACCATCCTAAGACCAAGGAAGAGGTGGAAGGATGGTGTTGCTGGGGCGATGGAGAGGAGAAGAAGGACACTTGAGGAGGTCGAGGAGGTCGAGGAGGTCAAGGAGGTCGAGGAGGTCGAGGGGGTCAAGAAGGTGGCTTTTTACAGAAAAAGACTGGCGTATAGAAGCTTCGCAAGGGGCAGGGCTTAACCCTTCCATTCGGCACTTGGTGAGAATATATATATATATATATATATATATATATATATATATATATATATATATATAATATATATATATATATATATATATATATATATATATATATATATATATATATATATATATATATATATATAATATATATATATATATATATATATATATATATATATATATATATATATATATATATATATATATATATATATATATATATATATATATATATATATATATATATATATATATATATATATATATATATATATATATATATATATATATATATATATATATATATATATATATATATATATATATATATATGCACTACGCAATGCCAAGTTAATGTATAGTAAATTATAAATGCGAACAGATTTCTTGGGAGAAAACTTGGTAGCAATTAACATATTTAAAGAAGTTTAAAAGCTTTCAAATGCATTTAACGAAGACATTTTCAAAGCTTAAAGGATTAAAGAATTTAGTTAATATCATTTGTTCTTATATATATATATATTATATATATATATATATAATATATATATATATATATATATATATATATATATATATATATATATATATATATATATATATATATATATATATATTCACCTCTGGTGAGCAAATACTATTCTTGCTACTAATTTCCACCAGAGTTAGGGAAAAAAATAAGAATTTTCTTAAAAATTTTGGCTATATATATATATATATATATATATATATATATATATATATATATATATATATAATATATATATATATATATATATATATATATATATATATATATATATATATATATATATATATATATATATAATATATATATATATATATATATATATATATATATATATATATATATATATATATATATATATATATATATATATATATATATATATATATATATATATATATATAATATATATATTATATATATATATATATATATATATTATATATATATATATATATA
>SEYY01020516.1:0-2500 GCA_009176605.1 Armadillidium nasatum | reverse complement strand
TAATAATAATAATAATAATAATAATAATAATAATAATAATAATAATAATAATAATAATAATAAATAATAATAATAAATATATTGCAATTGCAATGAGAAATCGGATATGAGAAAAACAACAATAATAATGATTATTAAAAAAAGAAGCTGAAACAGTGAAAATGCTAAAATATCAATTGCATCATTAATATTAATAATGATAACTAAATAATAATAATAATAAAATAATAATAATAATAATAATAATAATAATAATAATAATAATAATAATAATAATATAGTAACAATTATGTATAGCAATGAGAAAATTTTAAAAAAACACCGTAGTTTAAAAAACTTTAAATGGTAATCTGTCATTATTTATTGAGGAGTTTATTTTAGTTGTAAAGCTTCTAGTTATTTTAAAAATTATTTCGAATTTGGGAGGGTTAACATGGTTATTATGAGAGTTGCTTTACTTAATTATTCTGGAGAAAGGTTTGAGATTAACGGAATCCTTGTTGGGACATTGTGGCGCTTGTGCTCAGTAATCTGGTAGCATTGCTCTTTTTTTCATTTACTTATATCAAAAAAATATATTTGTAAATGGTAGAAAATTAACCCAATAATAAAACTGAACCTGAAGAGCAACTTAATTCTAACTAATTAAGCTGGATAAAATATAAGACAAATCTCTGTTTCATTTTTAAGCGTAATGTGTTTATAAAAAGGAAATGTAATTTCTAAAATATTTTTGGGAAGAGTAGATAATAGTTCCTTGCACATTGTTTAGAAAATATTATAAAATGTAAAATTAGAAAAGTTTAATAAAAGTGTAAATTGTTATTATTATTATTATTATTATTATTATTATTATTATTATTATTATTATTATTATTATTATTATTATTATTATTATTATTATTATTATTATTATTATTATTATTATTATTATTATTATTATTATTATTATTATTATTATTATTATTATTATTAGCTTATTTTTATTAAGAAATAGTGACACCTTCTTGAACACGATTTTTTGAGACGTGTCTCAAAACTCTTATATAAAGTTTGGGCTTCACAATTTTAATATTTATCAAGAATTTTTTCACAGAATTTTCTTGAGGAAAATATCAACAAAGAAAAGGCAGATTCAAAATTTGTCGACGAAGAAATAGGAATAGGAAGTAATATAAAATAATTAAATATATATATATATATATATATATATATATATATTATATATATATATATATATATATATATATATATTATATATATATATATATATATATATATATATATATATATATATATATATATATATATATATAATATTTATATAATATATATATATATATATATATTATATATATATATATATATATATATGTATATATTATATATATATATATATATATATATATATATATATATATATATATATATATATATATATATATATATATATATATATATATATATATATATATATATATATATATATATATATATATATATATATATATATATATATATATATATATATATATATATATATATATATATATATATATATATATATATATATATATATAATATATATATATATATATATATATATATATATATATAATATATATAGTATATATATATATATATATATATATATATATATATATATATAATATATATATATTATATTATATTTAGGGGAAGGATGTAGCGCCGTCCGAGGCGATGCAAGTACTCTCCACTGGGCAAAACCAGAGGAGTGATAAGATTGGTTAAACCATTCGTTTCACTCCTTTGCCATTTGGTTTTCATTTTCGCGTTTATCTTCTCAGATAGCCTAGAGTGTACCCTCGTCTAATATTGAAGTATCTATGCTTTTATTACCTTCACACCCCATTTCTTCACATGTTCCTACATATTAAAAAAGCGCTAGCTGATATAGGAGACGTTTCTGGCACTTCAGTGCTGCTAACTTGTCTAACTTGCGGTTGTATTTCTCTGATTTACCATGAAATGATTACTGCTTCCGTGGGAGAGATCTCTAGGAATGTGCTGAGCGCATAACCGAGGAAATTCACTCTGTCATGGTGGCGAACATTCCATATTCTTTCTTTTCTACAAACCCTAACAAACCTTGGTATAACTCTATATATATATTCTCGTGCTATGCTGCCTTCAGGAATTACCGTCGTCTTCAAAGCCCAGAAACTCATTCAACTTATATCTCATCCTGGAATCGTGCAAAATCTATTTTTCGAGACACCAAAAACTCTTTCCTAAGTTGTAAATACAATAATCTTTCTGGTCCATCTTCCTCTTGAGTTCTCTAACATTTTTCAGAAATTATCAACTCTAACTTTGCTTATTCCTCTTTCTCTCCTCTAGTATCTTCTGATGACAGAACTGCTGTTTTATCTTCTACTTAAGCTAAATTCTTCGCTTAAACTTGCCTCTATCTCTACTTTAGACGATTCCTGAGCTATTCCTTCTCCTTCAACCACCT
>SEYY01020514.1:0-29831 GCA_009176605.1 Armadillidium nasatum | reverse complement strand
TCCATCTTTCTACTCGATAGAACGTTCAATGCAATTCTGACTTCGCCATTCAAACTTTCGTCTGTCCATAAATATTCATGCTATTTCTTTTTCTCGTAATCTTTCTTTAAAGGATTACAACACTTCTCTACATAAACAAGTTTCTGTGATGTTTAATGTTTTTTTAATAAACATTTTTTTTTTTGTTTTTCACAGGTGTCTTGTTTTCACTCTATAGGGTAGGTTTCACACATCTGGGATGGTCCCACTCATGATGCTCTCGAAAAGATGGAGCCTAAGTCTTTTCGTCTTGCCAGTTCTTTCACACTAATTCTCTCCAATCTCTTTGGCACGTCAAATTTCTGTTACTATCGCTCATTACAGACAGCAGTGCTGTTTTGGACTCTACTGTCGCATACCTCCTTCAAAGAAATAGGCTAGTAAGACACTCCTTTCTACAGTCTATTTCATTTCTTCTGTCGAAGAAATTTTAAGAGGAAGTGAGAAGGTGTAATAAAGAGAGTAACTTTATCTATTCTGTATTATACCTTGAAAATATGAAAATTTCGTTTATAATATATAATATATATAATAATATAATATATATATATATTATATATTATATATATATATATATATATATATATTATATATATTTTAATATATATATATAAATAAATTGACAAACAGATGATATCGCAGGATCAACTTCGGTGCGGTGCGCACCAGGGCGCTCGACGCGCCGCACGCATCGTTAATTTTTCTTTGCGCACCACACCGCACAGCAGTTTTATTTTTCCTTTCGCACCACAACACACCGCACCGCACCGCACCGCACCGCACCGCACCGCAACGTCTTTTTGAAAATGTGTTGCTCACCGCACGGCATCTCTCCGCACCAAAATGACCACACCACGCACCACACCGCACCGCACCCTGTGCATCAGCCAACCCTACATCATATGCTTGCTGAATATATATATAATATATATATATATATAATATATATATATATATTATATATATATATATATATTAAGAAAATTTTTATATTTTTAAAAAAAATTTTTTTTTTTTTCAAATAGAATTTTTTTTTAAAGACTTTATTAAAGCCTTTAATAACTGTAGTAATGTATCTATGGAGCTTTCGGACTTTTCGGTCTGACATAGACAGGTCCTAAATATATATATAAGATATATTTTTCTTTTCAACATTTTTAAGTCTATTTCAAGTTTTAATTTTTTTCACTAAACTATGACCAAGTATTTTTTAACTGCTGTACAATAAAAGCATAGCAAGCTGGATATGGAGTCTCCAATGGAATCGCCCCTCACTGAGGATCTCCTTTATATCTTACGTACATTCATATATATAATTCATAATATAGTTAGGTAACTGAGGGACTTCCTTGATAGGATTTTCAGCTTCTCTCCTCCTACTTTGCTGAGGGATACTATTCGCTGCCAGTAATGCTTTATAATATTGCTGTTGATAATAGGTGGAAGTAGTCCAAATGTTGACAAACAATTTCAAAAGGGAGTAGAGTTTTCTATATCGTCGACATTATCTCTTGTCCAAAACATAAACATTTTATTTTCTAAAATTAAATTGGTTGACAACATTTTTTCAAAACTGGTTCAAATCGTCGACACAGTAAATCGTAGTCGTCATATGGTTGTTACACAGCTTTTCATCAAATTGTAATTTCACTCTAATTTAAATGCAAGCAATGCTTGTGCGAGTGCGTTACGCACATCCACACACACACACACACACACACACACACACACACACACACATACACACACACACATACACACACACACAGAGGCCTATATTAGGAAAAAATCATTTGCTCTTTCAGAAACTAAAAAAAAAGATAAATTTAAAAAAGTAGGCCATACTAACGTACGGTAGGTCTTACTCTTAACATTAACATCACTTACGGGTCGGTTACCATGTGTTTGTAATATTGCTTATGTCATACTCTAAACATGAATAATAATAATAATAATAATAATAATAATAATAATAATAATAATAATAATAATAATAAAATAATAAAATGAAAAAAAAATAAAATAATAAATATAATAATAATAATAATAATAATAATAATAATAATAATAAAATAATAAAATAACAAATAATAATAAACAATAATAATAATAATAATAATAATAATAATAATAATATAATAATAATAATAATAATAATAATAATAATAATAATAATAATAAATAATAATAATAAATAATAATAAATAAAAATAATAAAAATAGGCCTAAATAGCAATGACACCTAAACCTTTAAGCAAGTTTTCAAAATATCAGTAATAAAACTTGTATTAAGTAAGTTATAGGCAAGAAAATATGTTAGTTGACAGATTGTTTTTGAACAGAGCTGATCACTTTACCTGTTGACGAAGCTTCATAGCGAACAATATTATATAGGCTTAAAAATATGAAAAAATAAAATAAAATAAAATAAAATAAATGTTTATTCAATCATTATTGATATTAAAATCACTTTTTTTCAATATGAACTAAAATTTAACTCGAATATCGAGCTTCAAACTTTCTCAAACATTTTACTTTGATTTCAAATTTTTTTTTTTAATACTCAACCTTTCCCACAATCATGGGGTATTGAATACCTCAAACCACAACCGTTACCAACATTCACCCTTTTACCACTCTTTTCTACTCATTCCTGTCTTCCGTTAACCACACACCTTCCTCCCAGGTCAACAATTTATCTCTCAATAACTATTTGACCCCACTCACCCAACCTCCCCATGGTCTCCCCCTAACTCTCACACCTTCCACTTCTGATACAAACACCTTTTTAACCAGATTCCCTCCATTCATACCGCTCACAGACCCTTCATTTCGAAAACATCAACCTTTTTATTTTTCATCACATTCACCCCACTCAGACCTTTACCTACCACCCAATATCTTTGACCTTCGTTCTCTCTAAAATTTTCGAATCTATCCTTAACAGGAAGATTTGGAAACATCTCAATTCTTCTAATCTTATATCTGATCGCCATTATGGCTTTCGTAACAAATGCTCTACTGGTGGTCTTCATTCCCTTCTCTCTGATACTTGGTCCTCCGCTCTTCGGCATTTCGTTGAATCCTTTGCTGTCGCGCTGGACATATCGAAAGCCTTCGATAGAGTCTGGCACAAAGCTTTGATTTCTAAACTTCCCTCTTTCGGTATCTATCCTTCTCTCTGTGATCTTCCTGATTTCCTTTCTGGTGTTCTATAGAAGCTGTTTTATGTTGCCACGGTTCATCCCTTAAATCTATTAATAGTGGTGTTTTAGGATTCTGTCCTTTCTCCAACACTTTTTCTACTTTTCATTAATGATCTTCTCTCTACTACCACATATCCCATCCACTCCTATGCTAATGAATTCACCTTTCATTACTCCTTCCAGTTTGAAAGAAGTCCCTCCCAACAGCAGTTCATAGACTTGAGAAGGGTAGCCTTGAAGCAACTAGCCTTTGATATTTCACGTATTTGAAATTGGGGAAGAGAAAACATGGTTGTTTTCAATGCCTCAAAAGAGAACAGTACTCCACTCGACACAATCTTCCACATAACTCTGATGTCTTCTCCGAAATCACACAACTCAAACTTTCATCTGTTCTTAATATTCTCAATGTATCCTTTTCTCAACTTTCTTGGAAAGATCACATTACTTTTCTTTCTTAATAAGCTTCAAAGAGGTTGGGTATTCTGATTTGCCTTCAGAATTACTTCACGCCACCTCAGTTACTTGTTCTCTATAAGGTTGTTGTTCACCCTTGTATGGAGTATGCTTCACATATCTCATATAGCTCTACTTGAGAAGTGGGATCTAAGCCTTTTCGTCTCATCAACTCTGCTAGTCGAAATGTTGCGTAACTCTCTCTATTGCTATTACAACGGAAACGCTTTTCTAATTCTCTCATTGCATACCTCCTCCATTGAAAAGAGCTGGCGCGACACAACTTTTTACACAATCTCATCCTTTCCTTGTTCAACTCTCAGAACCGCAGACTTAACCGCTATGCCAAATCTTACATATATTCTGCTAGTAAAGTCTGGAACACATTCCCTTTATCTGTTTTCCCAACTTCCTTTGACTTTCATACTTTCAAACGTCGTGTATCTGGACATGTCGGCCTCCATCAACTAAGATAGTTTTTTATCCAAATCCGATGGAATTTGGCAGGCATCCAGCCTTTTCTTACCGGAGGAGATATAAAAAGAATAGATAACCACCTCATCTCACTCCCATGCATAGCCACCGGTATACAACATCCCTCAAAAATTTTCTTCTTCACTTCTCATGACAACCTTCCTCTTTTCCAAATATCCCTCAACTATCCCAAAACCTTCTTCCCTTCTTTTATTCTATACCCTACTTCATCTCCCTCAATACCATCCTCCCTCCCCCCAACTTTCACACCCAGATATTTAAATGAATTAACTCACTCCAATTTCTCCCTCCTCATCTTGATTTGTAATTCATTTCCCCCATCTTTTTTTTTTCTTTTACAGAACGCCACCAATCACGTGCAGAGCCCTTTTCAAGGAGGGGGCACACACAAGAGGGAAGAAAACTCATTCATATAGGGAACTCACACACACAGATAGGAGAAAACTCGTTTAATTACACACTCACCTAACGGACAACCCTCAGGTGGGCGCAGAAGGAAGCCTTGAAGAGAGGAAGATTAAATACAGGAGGAAAAATAGATGATGGTAGAGAGGAGCCACAACGGGCTGGCCTGGGGTTCCCTACGTTCACACAAAATTGGGGCGAAAGCAGGGCACCTCTTGTGCAACGAGGACGACGCAACGGTAGAGGAATGCGAGAGGCCAATTCCCTCGAGCACCTTAAATTGTAGTACCTATAGAAAAGAGATAGCGTTCCAACGTCACGTCGCAGAGATAGAGGGATCAGGAGAGTTTGAAAGTAGGGGACAGTTTATTAATCTTTTAGCTTTTGACTCAACCCTATCCAAAGAAGAGGAGGAGCCAGAGCCCCCCCCCCAAATGTGAAAACTGTACTCCATACAAGGGCGAATAAAACCCCTATATATATATATATGGAACAACTGCTCAGAAGAAAAAATTCTCGCAATCTGAACAGAACTCCCAGCTTCTTAGAGGCCGCTTTAGCAACCTTTGTGATATGTGGTTTCAAAGACAGTTTGTTGTTTTTGTTTAGACCAAGAATGTTAATGTTATTTACAAGTGAGACGGGAGAGCCATCGAAGAGGAAAGGAAAGTTTGGTGGTGTTTTTGAGAGGGAGATATGAAGAAGTTGAGTTTTTAAATAGTTGAATTTCACAAGGTTGTTGTGACCCCACCGGGAAATCCTATTCAGATCGGCAAGATTAAAATTGGGAAGTTGAAGACGAGAAGCAACTCTAGAAGCGAAAGAGGGAACAGATTTGAAGTTGGTAGAAGAATGCAGAGTTGAGTCATCAGCATAAGAGTGAACAGAGTTAGAGGTGCAGTTGAGAAGATCGTTAATGAAAAGTAAGAATAAAGTTGGAGATAAAACAGAGCCCTGAGGAACACCACAATTGACAGAAAAGGAGGAAGAGGTCGCTCCATCTACAATTGCCGAAATGGAACGATCTGAGAGAAAACTAGACAAGAGTAAGCAAACGGAAGGAGAAAACCCAAAGACTGGAACTTGGAGAGCAGTGACGCATGCCATACCCGGCCAAAAACCTTGGAAATGTCAAGCGCCACCACACAAGACTCCCCGAAGTCCTTAAGGGCAGAACACTATATATCAGTAAGATAGAAGAGCATGTCACCAGTTGACCTCGAACGTCGAAAGCCATACTAGTGATCAGAGAGAAGAGAATGAGACTCCAAATGAGCCAGGAAATGAGAGTCGAGGAGAGTTTCAAAATTTTAGACAGAACATAAGTGAGGGCTATAGGTCGATAGTTAGAAGGGTCAGAGCGACTACCTTTTTTCGGGATCGGCTGAACAAATGCACGCTTCCAGCATTTAGGGAAAGTATTAGTATTAAGGCATAGAGAGTAGAGCTGAACAAGGATAGTTGAGAATGTTTATTTTCCATCTCTCAGACTGGATTCGTTAGTGTATTTGCCTCCCTGAATCACCTGTAGACGAATTGATACGACTTAATTCAGTAACTGAGTCTTCATTACATAATTTATGAAATATATGTCTACTATGAAGAATACTTAGAACAAGATGTTGCAAAAGTATAGGTTACAAACTCTATTCAGTTAGTATGAAACCCTTCAGAGTTGCTAGAGAATCCGGGTGTGGCGTACATATACACAGATATTGTCGAGCATCAGTATGTGGGAAATACAAAAGCCCCTGTACTAAGAGTTGTTCGTATTCCTCGTGAACTGAAAGTCCTAACATTTCCCTGTGAACACTTTTTACCGTTGAGTAAGCCTTATATGAACTCGGTTCGTATTTATATGAGACGTCGAAGGTAATCCTTATCCATTCACTAAGGGTACTGCATTGTGCAAAGGTCTTGTGAGAAAGAAGCTCCTATAATAATAATAAATAATAATGGAGAGGGAAAGAGTTTTTAGGGGAACTAGAATGCGGAGAGGGTATGGCCTCTGGGGTTCTTTCGCTAAATTAATGAGAGGTGCATTGCCTATATTTAAATCCGGTGGAAAATATATCGTTAAAAAGGCTGCAAAGACAGGAGTAAACACACTACGCGATGTTGTAGGAGGTGTTAACCCACGTGAAGCCTTAAAACGTCGTATTGCAGATAATAAATGTGTATAATAAATGATGTTAAAAGAAAATTACGTCGAAAGATGATTGGGACAGGTGGTGGTAATAAAATGATAAAAGGGAAGAACGAAAAATAGAAGATTGTAGTAGAGTAAAGAAAAAGAAATTGATGTATTTGTCTTTTAGGTAAGAACTCATGTAGGAATTAATATTAATATAAAACCAATGACAATAATGTCGCGATTCATTATTCGTTTAGCTCTCGTTGAAGCAAGATGCATTTTCTTCACCCCTCAAGTCCCGACTGTTGCAAAACAGAGTTAGATCTCTTCTCCATCAACCCTACACAGACCAGTGTAGGTGAAACGAACTTTATCATTATTAACCCTGTACACTGATGACCCTTTAGAATTTAACGTACCGGGAACTTTAGAACAACACCTTGACTCATCGTATGTATTTTTATATTTAAAAGTAAAGTGAGTAAACGCTGATGGTAGTTCAGACCTCCCGAGTCCCGATGTGTATACTGAAACAAATTTCATTTACACATGCTTTAGCCAGATTGAAATATTTTTAAATGAAACTTATTTAGGAGCATCAGCTGCAAGTTATCCTTACAGGAGTTATATTGAACACTTATTAAATTACACAGACGATGCGAAACAATCTCATTTACAATAATGTGGGTTTCACAGTTTCAAAGACATTGAAAACATCAGAGTAGGTGTGCTAAATCCAGAAATAATACATATGAATATTATGGAAGAATAAATGTGGATATATTATCACAAGAAAGGCTTATACTGCCTTCTGTATATACACGTGTACGGTTCGTCAGAGCAACCGCACCATTTTCACTTAGTGTATTGAGTGCTGCTAATGTTACAACCGAGGCCCCAAAACCTATATTTCAATTATTAGATGCTTATATATATGTAAGAAAAGTAAAATTAGCTCCACAGAAACATTTAGAGATTGAAAAATCTCTTCTTGAGACTACCGCAAAATATCCTATAAGAAGAATTGAGACTAAAATTTTCAATTTCACACAATGATTATCAAATATTAATATTTCGAATATAGTCAATGGAAGTCTTTTACAGAAAGTAATAATTGGAATTGTAGAGCATGATGCGTACTCAGGAAGCTATACAAAATCTCCATTCAGGTTTACTGTACATATTTTGGACTTAAAGCCATCAGTTTACATGTAAACGGCCAATCATATGGACGAAGTTATGAGATGTTATATAATGGATTGAATTAATTATGTTCACGACCGTTTTACTATTTAATTTCGAATACTGTGACTTGTGGTGATAACGGGACATTCATTGATTTGAATTCATATGTTGAAAATAGTAACTTGTATGCTTATGATCTTGCACCTGATCTTTCAGCTTGTAATGCTTATCATCTCAACATTGTAAGAAAAGGAACCATTGGGACTAAGTTTAACTTTTGACAAAGCATTGACCTCTCCTATCTCAGTCTTGGTACATATGGAACATCCTCAACTCATCGAGATTGATCGTGTAAGAAATATAAACTTGAATTATTAAAGATGAACGAAGAAATTTTAAGCGTTTTTAAAAATGAAAAAAGATTTTTAGGCGTGTTTGCCTTTGATGAACTCGTCTCAGTGAAATTGTAAATAGATTCAGGGCTTATTTTCAATACGTCGCATTGCTAGCAATGGATATTGGATCTCTGTTTATAAAAATAAAAATAATGATGTTTATTTTTCGGATTCATTAAATTTGGAATTTATGTTGTCATCATTATGTAACTTGCTTTATTATATATAATAATATTCATCATGTAAAGACATTGTGTTTTCCTGTACAACCACCTAACTCTAGCTTGTGCGGATTACATTGTATTTATTTTATAAAATATATATTTCTTTTAAATGTATCTTTTAAAAAGATTATAAATATATTTTATATTAAAAATTTGCATATGAATGATTATATTGTTTGTAATTACGTAATAAATGGAATAAAATAAGACGTGTTTACATTCCCTTTTTGAATTTTTTTATATTTCATGTTCGTACGTATACATGTGTGTATGTGCACGGATGTATCCATATAGAAATCATGTGACCAAGAAAAAAATGAATGGTGAACAAAATAGCTGAAGAAAATCTGCGGAAATGAAAATCACGTGGTCAAAATGACGGATACTACGTAGTCAAGATGATGGATACCAAATCCAAGATGGTGGAAACCATGTGTGCACGGAATAGGAGAGCCCTTATTCTCATTACATGATTCATATATAAATATTACGTAATAACCATAAACACATAATTGTTATGTAAAAATAGATGATTATTATATAATCAGTAAAAATAATATCGAGAAGTGCCGATATTCTAATTACATGATTCATATATAAATATTAAGTAATAACCATAAATACATAATTGTTATGTAGCAATAGATGATTATTATACAAACAATAAAATAGTATCGATTTCAAGGTCGGAAACGTGACTGGTGAATAGATCAATTCACACATTATAAGATATGATCAAGTTGGTGTAGTGGTAGCGTGATGGAATTCAAATCAGAAGGTTGAGGTTTCGAATCCTGGTCTCACAAAAGTTTTAAGTTCTTTCTTTCGCCTGAAAATTGGAGGAGGAGGAAGTTTGATTTTCTCTTAATAGATGACGCTGCGATCAAGGAAAAATGGAGGGAGAATTCAAAATCAAATCCAAGGTGGAGGAAGGAAATCTACGAAGATGAAAACCACGTGGTCAAAATGGCTGACAGAAATCCAAGATGGCGGACAAAGAGTCAAGATGGCGGAAACCATGTGATCAAAATGACGGATACCACGTGGTCAAGATAGCGGACAGAAATCCAAGATTGGCGGAAACCACGTGGCCAAACCAAGGAAAAAATCTACGGAAATAAAAACCACGTGATCAAGGAAAAAATGCTGTCGGATGACCTCATAGTCTCAAGATAGCCCGTGCCAAGACGTGACAGGATAAGGTGTGTGCGCATGCGAAGATGACGTCATCACCAAGAGTGCCTGTATCCTGATTGTTCCACGGATGTAGCTAATGAGGCAAAGAATATTGTCGGATGTTGTGCCGGATGTTGCCGGATGTTGCCGGATGTCGCTGGATGGATGTGATGCCTGATGATGCCTTACCCTCAGTGCTAGCTGTCGCTGTCACTGGTACTCCCCTCAGTGCCAACTGTCACTGACACTGGGTCTCTCCTCAACCCTCAGTGCCAGCTGACACTGGTACTCCCCTCATGCTGAGGGGGCTTGGTCTAGCCTGAATGCTAAGTGCTAGAAAATGCTAGAATGCTAAGTGCTAGAAAATGCTAGAAAAGCTAGAAATGGCACTCAGGGAAGAGCATGAGTTAGACCCTCGCACTAGCACATGAGGGACATGAGCGTCAAATTTTGGATGGCACGGGCCTGATGGCACTGACCGTAGGAAAAAAGGTCAAAAGTGGGTGGGGCTTAAAGGGTTAAGTGCCAAAAAGGGGATGGGATTAAGAGATTAACATAATTAATTATTGGATTATCCGGATTAATTATCGGATTATCCGATAAATCGGATAAAAAAATACCTCACGAAAGAGCATAATTTCCCCTAACCGATCTCAGGAATGGTCTAAGACCCTGTCTGTAGGACCAACACTCTTCTTTATTCCCTCCTATCTTCTAACACTCCCTCCTCCATCAGTTCTTGTGCAGACGGCATTCTGTGTCTTCTCAAATATTCTTCCACTGGATACTTCCATCTCTTCATAGGTCTTCCTTTCGGTCTTGCTCTTGCCGGCCTCCACTCCCATCTCCTCTTGGCTACTCTCTCCTCCTCCATCCTCTCCATGTGTCCCCACCACCTCAATCTGGCTGCGTCAATTTTATTCAGCATAGCTTTCACACCAACCTGTTCTCTTACTCTTTCGTTTCGTTTCGTTTCTGTCTCCCCTTGTCTTTCCTATTATCGTTCTTAATACACACATCTCCGACAGTATTCTACTCTCCTCTCTTCCCGTCATACTCTATGTCTCCGCTCCATAAAGTAAGATCGGCGTTAACACACTTTTTAAATTCACTTTTTTCACCTCCACTCTCATTTGTTTATCTTCCAGTATGGGATACACTGCTCTTACAGCTACTCCGTATTGAGCTATCCTATTTGTGATTTCTTGCCTATTCCCTCCATCTCCTCCGAATATATCCCCGAAATACTATCTCTCCACTTCCTTTGTATCAATTCCATCTATTAATACCCTCAACTCCTTTTTTCCACCTCTTTACCTACTTCCCTGATCTCAGACTTTTCTGTATTCATACTTAGTCCTGTTTCTCTGAGCCTATTCGCAAAACCTTATCATCACATCTCTCATTTTATCCCATTCCTCACTCCAACATGCTAAATCATCTGCGTATGCTACGATGTCACAGTCTAGGTCTTGTGCGTCTTCCTTCACCTTTCTTATCAGCACATCCAAATATGCTATAAATAGAATTGGAGACATCACGCTTCCTTGTTTCACATCAGTTTTCACCTCAAACCATTCTTTATTCTCATATTTTGTTTTTACATTGTATTTGTTATTCTTATACAAACTTTCTATAGCTCTTCTTAGTTTTTTTACTCACTGCATACTCCCTCTCAAGCACCCTCCACAGTCTCTCCCTTGGCACCGAGTAGAAGGCTTTTATCAAATCTATAAACGCTATGTGTATACTTTTATTAAATTCCCACACATTTTCCAACGTAATTTTCAGAGCGAACAAGAGATCCGTCGTGCTTCTTTTCTTCCTTTATCCATACTGTTCTCCCCCCAATTTGGGCTCTACAACCATTCTCAGCCTTCTCTCTAATATCCTCTCGTATGTGTTTGCTAAGTGGTCCAATAATGTAATCCCTCTATAATTGTTGCAGACTCCAGTATCTCCTTTTCCTTTATTAGTTGCTTTTCCCCAGCCCTCCGGCACTTCGCTCTCGTTCCAACATCTATTCAACATATTCAAAATTACTTCTTTCATTTTCTCTCCTCCCTTTTTCATGAGCTCTATGGGTTTTTCATCCTCCCCTGGTGCCTTACCGATCTTCATAGCTCCTAAGGCTATCTCCAACTTCTCTCCGGTAATCTCGTCTTCCTCCTATTCTTCCAGTCCTTCTTCCATCTCCTCTCTCACCTCCTCCTCCAAAGTGTTCAGTCCATCTTTCGTTTATATCCGTTGGTCTCACCAAAATTTCACCCTGCTTATCCTTGAAATTACACTCTTTCCTCTTTGACCCTCTATATGTTTTTGCCAATCTAAAGATCTTCTTCTTTCCATGTTAACAAATCCTCCATCATCTCTTCAGCCTCCCTACTAGCTGCTTCCTCTTTTTCTCTTCTTTTCACCCTCTCTGTTTCATTCTTGGCTTCTACATACAACTCGTCTGTGCTGTTCTGTTTTTCAGCCACCTTCTAATCATGACCCTTTTTCTCAATGTTGCTTCCCTCACCTCCTCCCCCCCACTTTGTGTGCCTTTTCCTCTCCTATCCATCTTCTAACTAGTTTCTCCTTTGCTACTCTTCTCACTGTTTCTTGAATCTCCCTTATCTCTCCCACTTCCTTCCTTTGTTACAGATTTTCCCTTACCTTTTCAATATATTCTCTTTCTTTCCATTCTCTTTCAATAATTCTACTTTAAAAAATACTTCTCTTTTCTTGATTCTGTACTCTCTCCGTCCTTATTCGTATATCTGTCACCACTAATCTATGGTCCAAATCCATTGATATTCCTGGAATGACCTTCACATTCTTTACCATCTTGCTATCTGTTTATATTATACAGTCGATAATGGATTTTTAATCGAATTCATCTGTGTATCTATTCCATCTGTATCTGGTGAACCTGTGTGAGTCTCTCTGTTGAAAGAAGCCATTCATTATCTTCATTCCTTTTCGCAAGCAGAAATCCATCAGTATCTCCCCATCCGTATTTCTCACCTCCTCACCATATGGTCACAACATTCTTTCCACTTCATTCCTCCTCCTTCCACCCCTTGCGTTGAAATCTCCCATCAACAATAAAGTTTCCCCCTCTCTTTTCCCACCTTCCACACTCTGCTGTAACATTTCTATGAACTGTCTCTTTTCCTTTTCTGAATGTCCTTGCTGTGGTGCGTACACTTGGTAGAAATGGTATCTCTTTCCTTTGATTGTAAAACTACACCTTACAAGTCTCTCAAGTATGACTTCAGTACTTTGTATGTATGACGCCATCCTTGGTCCTATTGTAAATCCCACTACGTGCTTCGTAAAACCTTCCTCCACCCCATTATGAATCAACACATACCATCCTACCAAATCTCTTCCCATCTCCTCTCCTCTCATACGCATCTCCGCCATTCCCATCACGTCGATTCTTCTCTCCTCCATCATATCCAGAATCGCGGCTATGCGTTGCAATGTTGAAAGTTGAGCATCTAATTTGGAAAGAAGCGCTATTCCAATTTCTAGTCCAAAATCGTTTCTGAGGTCTTTTCCTTGTAAATCTATCAACTTCCGAGGCTGGTCCTAGAGTATTACAATCAATTTCATTTCAGGCAGTGCCTTGCTGCTAGGCCTACCCTACTCTAGCCATAGCTCTCTATATATATATATATATATATATATATATATATATATATATATATATATATATATATATATATATATATATATATATATATATATATATATATATATATATATATATATATATATATATATATATATATATATATATATATATATATATATATATATATATATATATATATATATATATATATATATATATATATATATATATATATATATATATATATATATATATATATATATATATATATATATATATATATATATATATATATATATATTACTTACGTCTTACGTCTTCCCTCAGGTAGGCCTACGGCCTGTCAGCGGAGACAGCATCGTCCTCCACGCATTCCTCTCCAGCAGCACACCGTCCTCCAAAAGTTGTTGCATCGCAGGCAGTCCATTTCTTCTCAACGCTCTCTCCACACAATCTCTCCATCTTCCCCTCGGTCTCCCCCTCGGCCTCACTCCCTCCACTCTCCACCTCCACCTCCTACTTGCTACTCGTTCTTCAGGCATTCTTTCCACATGCCCCCACCACCTCAATCTCGCCGCGTCGATTCTATTTAACACCGGCACTACACCAACTCTCTCTCTCTAAACCATTCATTTCTCAATCTATCTCTTCTCGTCTTTCCCATCATCGTTCTCAACACTCTCATTTCAGCAGCTTCGATCCTTTTTTCTTCCCTAGTTGAAACGCTCCAGGTTTCTGCTCCATATGTCAGGGTGGGCACCAATATATTATCGAATATAATCCTTTTCACCTCTATATCCATCACCCGATCCTTCATAATTGGGAACAGTGCTCTCATTGTTCTTCCATATTTTTCCATTCTAGCTTCCACCTCACACACACATCCTCCTCTACTCGTAAAAACACTACCCAGATACACAAACTGTTCTACATTTTTTTAATCTTTCTCCGTCAATGATGATCTCTACCTCTCTCCCCTCTCCTCTACCCACTCTCATAATTACCGTCTTTTCCGTGTTCATTTTCAGCCCCACCTCTCTCAAGTTTCTCTCAAAACTCTCCATTAACCCTCTCAATGTTTCCTCTTCTTCACTCCAACAAGCTAAATCATCTGCATACCCCATTATATCACCGTTCATGTTCGGGAATTCTTCTTTAACCCTACCAATAACCACATCCAAGTATGCTATAAAAAGCAGTGGAGACAGAATACTTCCTTGCCTTACTCCTGTCCCTATTTCAAACCATTTGTCATTTTCGCATCCGGTTCTTACCTTACATTCACATACAGTATACAAGCTCATTATTGCTTTTCTCAATCTTTCCTCCACTCCATATACCTCTCCCAACATTCTCCACAGTATATTTCTGGGTACTGAGTCAAAGGCCTTTTTTAGATCCAGAAAGGCTATATACACTGTTTTGTTAAATTCCCAGCTCTTCTCTAATACTATTCTCAAGGCAAACAGTAGATCCGAGGTACTTCTTCCCTTCCTGTACCCATGTTGCTCTTCACCCAACTGCCCTTCTATCATTCTTCTCAATCTTTTCTCTAGAATTCTTTCGTATACTTTGGCTATATGGTCCAACAGTGCTATTCCTCTATAATTTCCACACTCCCCCGTGTCTCCCTTGCCTTTGTAGATGGGTAAAACAATTATTTTACCCCATCTACCGGGAACTACACCATCCCTCCAACACCTGTTAAAAAGGTCCACTACTCTCTTCTTCAACTCCACTCCTCCCTCTTTTATCAGTTCTATAACTATTCCATCCTCACCCGGCGCTTTTCCATTTTTCATCTTTGACAATGCTTCCTCATATTCCTCCTCCGTTATAGGATCCTCCTCTTCTCTCTCTCTCTCCCTCATATTGCTCCTCCTCACCTAAATCTACCTCTACATTTAACAACTCCTCAAAATATTCCGTCCATCTCTCGTTTACCTCTTCTTGGGCCGTAAGTACTTCACCTTCTTTATCTTTGATACTATAAAGTTTCTTCTTCGATTTTTTATACGTTTTTGCCAGCTTAAATATCTTCTTCTTTCCTCCCTCCACATCTTCCTCCAGTTCTTCTGCCAGTCTTATATTCATCAGTCTTTTTACTTCCCTTTTTACTATCTCTGCTCTATTTCTTGCAGTCACATAATCTGCTCTAGTCTGTACTGTTCTTCTTCTCAACCATCTTCTCATTTTCTTATTCTTTTCGCACACCGCCATCTTTACTTCCTCATTCCACCATATAGTATGCTTTTCTCCTTGTTCCTCCATACCATTTTACTCCCAGGGTCTCTTCTGCTGTTTTACCTATAATTTCCTGCAAATTTACATTTGTATCCTCTATTCTTGCCAATCTTTCCTTTAACTTCTCCACATATTCCTCCCTCTTTTCTTGCTCTTTTAAGGCTTCCACCTTAATTACTTTTCGCTTTTCTGTTATTTGCCATCTTGTTTCTTGTGTTTTTATTTTTGCCACTACCAATCTATGATCAGAGTCAAAACTGACTCCCGGAATTACCTTTACATTTTCCACTATCCTATAGTCGGATACAATAAAATAGTCTATTATAGACTTTTGATCAAATCTTCCGGATATTTGATTCCACCTATATCTAGTAAACTTATGTGATTCTCTGTGTTTAAAGAAACCATTCATAATTTTTAAATTCTTTCTCATGCAAAAATCGATGAGTCGCTCCCCTTCTGGATTTCTTTCATCTTCACCATGTGGGCCCAACATTCGTTCCACTACATTTTCTCTCTTTCCAACCCTGGCATTAAAATCACCCATTAATAGATGTATCATATTTTCTTCGTCACCACTTTCCACCTCCTCCTCCACCAAGTCCATGAAAGCCTCCTTTTCCTCCTCTGTGTGCCCCTGTTGTGGGGCATATATCTGATATAGACGGTATTTTTTCCTCTTGATCTTAAGAGTGCTTATAATCATTCTCTCATTTATTCCTCTTACTTCTTGGATAAAAGGTGTAATCTTTGGGCCAAAAATAAACCCCACACCATGCTTCTTTATTCCAACATCAATTCCTCTATACGCTAACACGTAACCTCCTCCTATGTTTCTACCACACTCCGTCCCTTCCACTCTCATCTCCGACATGCCCACAACATCTATCCTTCTTTCTTTCATCATCTCCACTATCTCCTCTTCCTTTCCTCTATATGTACCCACATTTATAGTGGCAGTTTTAATTTTATCAAAAGTGTAGTCCTTATTCGTATTCCTTTTTCGTTTCCAAAGTCTTAAACCATGAGATCTGCGTGTTTCCGAGGCTGCTTCTAGGGTATTGAAAGCAAGTTTATTCAAGCAGTGGCTTGCTAAGCCTATCCTGCCCTAGCCATATCTCCGTTTGCCGAAAACAGGACTTATGGTCCTGCTTCGTTGCCCAGGGTGCACGTCGTGGACGTGGAGTTGGACTTATATATATATATATATATATATATATATATATATATATATATATAATATATATATATATATATATATATATATATATATATATATATATATCTATCCTCAATTTTCAGCCAAAGGCGGATGTTGCGCATATGTGCGCAACGATGTTGTCTGTTCTCGTGTCTCTAATTTGGAGTCTTCTGAATTCTCAACTTTATGGCTCAAACTTTCTTGCAATTCTACAACTAAATTCATTTGCTCTGTCTACTTATCCCCTAACTCTACAGACTATCCAAAATTCTTCGACTATCTTAACTCCAAAATAGAACACATTCTTTCTTCTTCTCCTTTCTCTGAAATCATCATTTTAGGTGATTTCAATGTTCACCACCGCCAATGGCTTTCATCTAGTTCTCAAGATCCAGCTGGTGAACTCGCCTTCCAATTTTCTATCCAGAACAACCTTGAGCAGTTGGTGCAACTCCCTACCCGTATCCCTGACCGTCTTGGTGATGAACCCAACATTCTAGACCTTTTTCTAACTTCTAATCCTTCTCCTTATACTGTTAAACTCTTTCCTCCTCTGGGTTCATCCGATCACCTTCTTATCTCCGTATCTTGTCCTGTCTCTTCAAGTCTTCCGCAAGAACGGCCCCCGCCATCGGCGAGGAGACGTTTCTGGCATTTCGGTGCCACTAACTGGTCTGACTTGCGGTCGTACTTTTCTGATTTTCCATGGAATGATTACTGCTTTCCGTGGGAGGGGTCCCTCGGAGTGCGCTGAGCGCATAACTGAGGTGATTCTCTCTGGCATGGAGGCGTACATTCCATATTCTTTCCCTTCCACTAAACCTAATAAACCTTGGTTTAACTCTGCTTGTTCTCGTGCTATCCGCCGCAGGGATGCTGCCTTCAGGGACTACCGTCGTCTTCAAACTCCAGAATCTCATGCAACTTATATTTCATCCCGGAATCGTGCAAAATCTATTCTTCGAGATACTAAAAACTCTTTTCTCCGTCGCAAATGCAATAATCTTTCTGGCTCCTCTTCCTCTCGCCCTTTCTGGCATTTTGCAAAAAATGTCAACTCTAACTTTGCTTCTTCCTCTTTCCCTCCTCTAGTATCTTCTGACGGTACAACTGCCGTTTTGCCTTCCTCTAAAGCTGAACTCTTTGCTCAAACTTTTGCCTTAAATTCAACCTTAGACGATTCCGGAGCTGTTCCTACTCCTTCAACCCCCTCTAACTCATTTATGCCTAAAATTGTAATTTCTTTTTAAAGACGTCACTTCTGCTCTCTCTGAGCTTAATACTAAGAAGGCGTACGGTCCTGATGGTATCCCTCCTGTGGTTCTCAAAACTTGTGCTTCCGAGCTTGCACCCTGCCTTGGTAAACTATTTCGTCTATGTCTTTCTACTTCAACCTTCCCTTCTTGCTGGAAACGTGCGCTCATTCAACCTGTGCCGAAGAAGGGGGACCCCTCTCAGCCCTCTAACTATCGTCCTATTTCTTTAACCTCCGTTCTTTCTAAAGTTTTCGAATCTATCCTTAACAGGAAGATTTGGAAACATCTCAATTCTTCTAATCTTATCTCAGATCGCCAGTATGGCTTTCGAAAGAAACGCTCTACTGGTGATCTTCTTTCCCTTCTCTCTGACTCTTGGTCCTCCGCTCTTCGGCATTTCGGTGAATCTTTTGCTGTAGCGCTGGACATATCGAAAGCTTTCGATAGAGTCTGGCACAAAGCTTTGATTTCCAAACTTCCCTCTTTCGGAATCTATCCTTCTCTCTGTGACCTTCTCTCTGATTTCCTTTCCGGTCGTTCTATAGCAGCTGTTGTAGACGGCCACCGTTCATCCTATAAATCTATTAATAGTGGTGTTCCTCAAGGATCTGTCCTATCCCCAACACTTTTTTCTGTTTTTCATTAATGACCTTCTCTCTATTACTTCATCTCCTATCCACTCCTATGCTGATGACTCCACCCTTCATTACTCTTTTCATTTTGAAAGACGCCCCTCCCAGCAACAGTTAATAGAGGCAAGGAGGGTGGCCTTGGAGCAACTAACCTCTGATCTATCTCTCATTTCCAATTGGGGCAAAGAAAACATGGTCGTTTTCAATGCCTCAAAAACTCAATTCCTCCATCTCTCTACTCGACACAATCTTCCACACAACTACGATATCTTCTTCGAAAACACGCAACTCAAACCTTCATCTCTCCTTAATATTCTCGGTGTTTCTTTTTCTCGTGATCTTTCTTGGAAAGATCACATTACCTCTCTTTCTAAACAAGCTTCTAAGAGGTTGGGTGTTCTGAGGCGCCTTCAGTATTTCTTCACACCACCCCAGTTGCTTGCTCTGTATAGGGGTGTTGTTCGCCCCTGTATGGAGTATGCGTCACACATCTGGGGTGGTTCCACACACACAGCTCTCCTTGAAAAGGTGGAGTCTAGAGCTTTTCGCCTTATCAATTCTCCTGCTCTCACTAATTCTCTCCAATCTCTTTCTGCCCGTCGAAATGTTGCGTCACTCTCTCTCTCTACTATCGCTATTACAATGGTCACTGCTCTTCTGAACTCTCTCGTCGCATACCTCCTCCATTAAGAAGGGTTCGTGCGACTCGTCTTTCTACACAGTCTCATCCTTTCTCTGTCCAACTCTCTGACCCCAGACTTAACCTCTATGCTCAATCTTACATTTACTCTACTGGTAAAGTCTGGAACACACTTCCTTCATCTATTTTCCCAACTACCTATGACTTAAGCACCTTTAAACGCCGTGTATCAGGTCATGTCGGCCTTTAATTTGACCATGTTTCCGACTTTCCTCCCAACTCTGGTGGAACAATGGTAGGCCTCTGGCCTTTGCCCACCAGAGGAGAAATAAAAAAAAAAAAAAAAAAATATATATATATATATAATATATATATATATATATATATATATATATATATATATATATATATATATATATATATATATATATATATATATATATATATATATATATATATATATATATATATATATATATATATATATATATATATATATATATATATATATATATATATATATATATATATATATATATATATATATATATATATATATATATATATATATATATATATATATATATATATAAACAGGTAGACAAAGAAAGTATTCAGAAACAGATAGAAGAAAAGATCAAGAAAAAAAGTGAAGACGAATTTGAAACCAAATTCTTTGAAAATTTGTTTCAGAAATCAGAGAGAATACACCTGCAAGAGGAACTCAAATTGTCCAAAGTAACATATATATTATTTCATTTCCTTTTTGGTAAAAACATTATAAGAGAATTATATTTAGAAATTCCTTTAGGGTTTTTGATAAAATTAATAATTGCTAAGTTCTTTTTTTTAAATATTTATTTATTAATTAACAATTTACAAATGAGACAAAAGTAATTACCTTCCATTTCAACTTATTCTTCATTATGAAAAGTGAAGAAAGTGAATTTAATGCAATAATCTTTTCATTCAGAGATGCATGGACGCAGCGTTAACTTTGGATATGTGTGCAAGGACCATCAACATTTTGATTTAAATCCTAGTTAGAGAAGGAAAGTATAGTTATATTGAAAACAATAGTTTCCCCCATGCAACAATTGATAAGTTTTATTTTAAAGAGCATATCATAATCATTAATCATATATATATATATATATATATATATATATATATATATATATATATATATATATATATATATATATATATATATATATATATATATATATATATATATATATATATATATATATATATATATATATATATATATATATATATATATATATATATATATATATATATATATATATATATATATATATATATATATATATATATTATATTTTATATCTATTCTGGTGTATAGATGCAGGGCATATGACAATCTGTATGTCAAAGAAAGATGAGATAAATAAAAATTGAGAGTGTTATTCAAACTTTATCAGTGAGATATTTGTAAGTATTTGTATTAGTAAGTAAATCGGTTAAGTCTCTGGTCAAAGATTTTGAGATAGAAGGGATGAGACTGTCCAAAAAGGCGAGTAGCATGTGGCCTATTCAATGGAAAAGTAATGTGACTAGAGGGTGTAGAAGAGCAGAATTAAATTGCAATAGCGAGAGTATATAATATATATATATATATATATATATATATATATATATATATATATATATATATATATATATATATATATATATATATATATATATATATATATATATATATATATATATATATATATATATATATATATATATATATATATATATATATATATATATATATATATATATATATATATATATATATATATATATATATATATATATATATATATATATATATATATATATATATATATATATATATATATATATATATATATATATATATATATATATATATATATATATATATATATATATATATATATATATATATATATATATATATATATATATATATATATATAATATATATAATAAATATATATATATTAATTGTGGTGTTTCTCAATGTTCTGTTCTATCTCCTACTTTATTCTCACTTTTCATCAATGGCATCCTCATCTGTACTTTTAACTCTGTTCATTTTTATGCCGACGAGTCAACTCTCTATTCTTTTACGCATTTCGAATCTACTACCTCCTTTGCTTCTAGAATTGCATCTTATCTTCAACTTTCCGATTCCAATTTCTCCGATATGGATGGGATTTTCAAGTGGGCTACAGCACATTGTGAAATTCAACTCTTTGAAAACTCAACTTCATATCTCTCTCTCAAGAACACTTCCCAACTTTCCTATCTCTTTTGACATCTTTCCCGTCTCACCTGTGAATAACAAACATTCTTGGTCTGAACATAAACAATAAATTATCTTTGAAATATAATATCACAAAGGTTGATAAAGTTGCCTCTTAAAAGTTGGGAGTTCTGTTCAGATTGCTGGAATTTTTTCTTCTAAACAGATTCTCCAAATATATGAGGGTCTTATCCGTCATTGCATGGAGTACTGTTCTCACATTTGAGGCGGTTCAGGTTCCACCCTTCTTTTGGATAAGGTTGAATCTAAGGCTAAAAGTCTAATAAGCTGTCCTTTACTTTGAAAATCACTTGATCCTCTTTCTCTTTTCTATAGGTACAAGGAAATAGTACTTAGGGAGTTGACCTCTCGCATTTCACCACCATTGCGTCGCAGTCGCAGCACAAAGGGTGCCTAGATAACACAAGAACTTTGGGTGAGCACTGCGAACTCAAGGCTTTTACATTGTGATTCCTCCTCCTCTCCAGCCACCTCTATTCTGTAGAACTACCTATCTTCTGTTTTTTCTTCTGTATATAAAAAACTCTCTCTAAATCCTCTGTCTTCGCCTACCTGAGGTATCTACGTTGAGTTGGGGATTGGGTGTTTTTATTTAATAATTTAATTATGCCCCCTCCTTGAAATGGGCTATGCCCGTGAGTGATGGTAGTATATATATATATATATATATATATATATATATATATATATATATATATATATATATATATATATATATATATATATATATATATATATATATATATATATATATATATATATATATATATATATATATATATATATATATATATATATATATATATATATATATATATATATATATATATATATATATATATATATATATATATATATATATATATATATATATATATATATATATATATATATATATATATATATATATATATATATATATATATATATATATATATATATATATATATATATATATATATCTTGTGCTGTCTCTTCAGGTCTTCCACAAGGACGGTCCCCGCATTCGGCGAGGAGACGTTTCTGGCATTTCTGTGCCACTAACTGGTCTGACTTGCGGTTGTATTTTTCTGATTTTCCATGGAATGATTACTGCTTCCGTCGAAGAGGTCCCTCGGTGTGTGCAGAGCGCATAACCGAGGGCGTTTGATCCAAATTAAATACAATGAATAAACATCAAGTTTTCAATATTTTGAAGTCACATAAATGAAGAAGCAATGGGATTTTAAACAATAAAATATTGAATAAACACTTAGGTAATTATAAGGTAAATACGTGGTCCACTAATTCTCCCACAGTTGTGATTCAAAGATTGTGACGTCACTACTCCAAATGAACAACCCCAGGAGAAAGAGAGGTTTTAATAAAACGATTGGTACAATTTTAGCATAATGAATGATGGAACGTAAGTTATGAATTGCAACAAGGTCTAAAAAAAGAAAACTATCACAATTAATTTCACATTTTCAAAAACAAGCGCAATTTAAGTATATAACGAATGTTTTCACAAGGAAAGGAAGAGGAACTCTGAAGGTAGAAACTTTCTCTCAAGATTTTAGAGCAAGTGACAAAGTTTCTTCACTGATTGCTCTTTTTGAACATTTTTAGTTGAGGATACTCCCCTATATATTAGTTCTCACGTAAGGGTGGATCACTGGAAAGTACTCTATGAAAGGTTTTAGAGAAAACGAAACCGTTTTCAAGAATGAACTCCTTCTCTTCTGGTCTACAAGTGGGTCGGCCGGAGACAATGAAGATGACGGAGGAGGAAGAGACAATAGCGGTGATGTGGCAGAATCCACGGAGAGGCACCTGGAGCTGATTTTTCGGATGTAGGAGCGGATGCGAAAGGCGCAGGGTCTGAGGATGGCGGACAGAGGCAGAAGCAGAGGCGGAAGATGTAGAGTCTGAGGATGTAGGAGTGGATGTGGCAGGAACAGATGCTGCAGACGAAGTATTTTAGGATAAGAGACCATGTCCTACCTGCCATTTGGATGTTGTAATTTGAGGCACCGGCTGAAGCGCTCAAGAACTAAAAACGGACCTGTATAGGGGCTTCTAAAGCTCGTTTGATGCGATCGATTCGGACATACACATGAATAGATGTTTTTAAGTCTTCTGGTATAAAAGAAGTGCCCAGAGATGGATAAAAAGACAGAAGCATGATAAACCCTACTTCCCTCATGCGAGATATAAAATTTCTCATAAAGTTGTCGAAGTCCTGTTTGTTCTGAGGGGCAGAAGCAAAGAGGTCAGAAGGACACGAACGAGCTTTGCCAGCAACAGCTTGAAACGGTGCATACCCAAAATTATTAAGGATACAACTTACGAGATTAGCTCCCTTTCGTTTTGTGAAAGTCAGTTTTCTTATTAGAATAACATACTTGCATCAATTCTGAGAAGAATGAAAATGAACAAGAGTGATAGGAAAGCAAGAATATTCCAGTGCAAAAATGTATTGTCTAATGCCTGAATGGCGCGAGAACAAGCACAATCGAACGATGAATTTTTTGAAAGAAAATATTTAGTACTATAAGAGAAAAAGTGAACCTGTAAATCCCATCAGCGATTACAGAAGCTACCTAACGGCAGAAACCAAAGCATTTTCAGAGTCAAAGCAGTCCCTACAGAATGTTAGGATAGAAGGGACCCAAAGCATCCAACCAGATATTAAGGAAAAAGTTGTTATTATATATTTTACATATATCAGAAATTATGGAATAAGTTATTATTATATATATTAAAAGAGTTACAGAATGATTCTTTAGATTTTTTTTTTTACAGAAACGCCACCACTCACGGGCAGAGCCCTTTTTAAGGAGGGGGCACACACAAAATGAAGAAAAACTCACTCAAACACACACCTAGCGCACATCTCTCAGGTGGGCACAGACTGAAGCCTTGAAGAGTGGAAGATTAAATGCAGGAGGAAAAATAGATGAAGGTAGAGAGTTCCACAGAACAGAGGTAGCTGGAAAGAAGGAGGCACCACAACGGGCTAGCCTGGGGTTTCCTACATCAACACAAAATTCGTGTGAAAGCAGGGCACCCCTTGTGAAACGAGGGCGACGCAACGGTGGAGGAATGCAAGAGGCCAATTCCCTCGATCACCTACCATTGTAGTACCTATAGAAAAGAGATAGCGCGCCAACGTCACGTTGCAGAGATAGAGGGATCAAGAGAGTTTGAAAGCAGTGAACAGTTTATTAATCCTTTAGCTTTTGACTCAACCCTATCCAGAAGAGAGGAGGAGCCTGAGCCCCCCCAAATGTGCGAACAGTACTCCATACAAGGACGAATAAGACCCTTATATATTTGGAGTAACTGCTCAGAAGAAAAAAATTCTAGCAACATGAACAGGATTCCCAACTTCTTAGAGGCCGCTTTAGCGGCCATTGTGATATGTGTTTTCCAAGACAATTTATTGCTTATGTTAAGACCAAGAATGCTAATATTATTTACAGGTGAGACGGGAGAACCATCGAAGAGGATATTAAAGTTGGGAGGTGTTTTTGAGAGTGAGATGTGAAGAAGTTGAGTTTTTAAAGAGTTGAATTTCACAAGGTTGCTATGATCCCAACGGAAAATCCCTTCCAGATCGGCAAGAATAGAATCGGAAAGTTTAAGACGAGAAGCAACTCTAGAAGCAAAAGAGGGAGCAGATTTGAAATGAGTAGAAGAATGTAGAGTTGAGTCATCAGCATAAGAGTGAACAGAGTTAGAAGTGCAGTGGAGAAGATCGTTTATGAAAAGTAAGAATAAGGTTGGAGAAAAAACAGAACCCTAAGGAACACCACAGTTGACAGAAAAGGAGGAAGAGGTCGCTCTACAAGTGCCGAAATGGAACGATCTGAGAGAAAACTTGATAAGAGTAAGCAAACGGAAGGAGTAAACCTAAAGGAAGGGAGCTTGGAGAGCAGCGACGCATGCCATACCCGGTCAAAAGCCTTGGATATGTCAAGCTCTACCACACAAGACTCCCAGAAGTCCCTAAGGGCAGAAGACCATAGATCAGTAAGATAGGAAATTATGTCATCAGTTGACCTCGAGCGTCGAAAGCCATACTGGTGATCTGAGAGAAGAGAATGAGACTCCAAATGATCCAGGAAATGAGAGTTGAGGAGAGTCTCAAAATTTTTAGATAGAACACAGGTGAGAGCTATAGATCGATAGTTAGAAGGGTCAGAGCGGCTACCTTTTTTTGGGATCGGCTGAACAAATGCACGCTTCCAGCATTGAGGAAAAGTATTAGTATTAAGGCATAAAGAGTAGAGCTGAACGAGGACAGGCGCTAACTCTGAAGCACACTCCCTCAAAACACGAGGGGGAATGCCATCTGGGCCACTGGCCTTCCTGACGTTCATAGATTTCAGGATCCCATGCACCCGATCATGAGTAATTAAAGGTAGAGACATGGGATGCCTGAGAGGAGAAGGAGTAGGAGGAGGGATGCCAGAATCGTGCAGGGTGGAATTAGATGAAGAAAGGAGGCCGAAGAGATTAGCCTTTTCAGAAGGAGTATTAGCTACAAAACCATCAGAACGAATAAGAGGAGGTAAGGCAAATTTAAAGAAATTGTTAGAGATTCATTAGCCATTCGAGAGCTTTTCACTAGACGATATGTCAGTAGAAGTTCCGAATAGTTTCCTTTTGAACCATCGGTGGAGTAGCGGTTAGCACAACGGACTTCCATCTTTTGGGCCCAGGTTCGATTCCCCGAGCAGTTATATGTATTATACATATTAATTCCACGATATTAGTGGCTAATGAATGAATAACAAATGTACTGCGTACTTCGGATAAGAACCTTGGTCAAGCTAACCCTACGCCCAAGTTGTGGTCGGGGAGACATTCGAGAGCTTTTCACTAGACGATATGTCAGTAGAAGTTCCGAATAGTTTCCTTTTGAACCATCGGTGGAGTAGCGGTTAGCACAACGGACTTCCATCTTTTGGGCCCAGGTTCGATTCCCCGAGCAGTTATATGTATTATATATATATATTTATGTCTCCTCTGGTGGGCAAAGGCCAGAGGCCTATCAATATCCACCAGAGTTGGGGAGTATTCTGAATCAGGTCGCTAATGCCCGACGTGACCCGATACACTGCGTTTAAAGGTGTGCAAGTCAAAGGAAGTTGGAAAAAAGATAAAGGGAGTGTGTTCCAGACTTTACCAGTAGAGTACATGTAAGAGTGAGCATAGCGGTTGTCTCGGGTCAGAGAGTTGGACAGAAAAAGGATGAGACTGTGTAGAAAGGCGTGTTGCACATGCTCTTTTCAATGGAGGAGGTATGCGACGAGAGAGTTCAGAAGAGCAATATCTGTTGTAATAGCGATAGTAAAGAGAGAGTGACGCAACAATTCGACGGGAACAAAGAGATTGGAGAGAGTTAGTAAGAGCAGGAGAGTTGATAAGACGTAAAGCCCTAGACTCCACCTTTTCAAGATGAGCTGTATGTGTGGACCCACCCCAGATATGCGAGGCGTACTCCATACAGGGGCGAACAACACCCTTATACAGAGCAAGCAACTGGGGTGGCGTAAAAAAAGTTACGAAGGCGTCACAGAACACCCAACCTCTTTGAAGCTTGTTTAGAGAGAGAAGTAATGCGATCTTTTCAAGAAAGATCGCGGGAAAAAGAAACACCGAGAATATTGAGAACAGATGAAGGTTTGAGTTGAGTGTTTTCCAAGAAGATATCATAGTTGTGTGGAAGATTGTGTCGATTAGAAAGATGGAGGAATTGAGTTTTTGAGGAATTAAAAACGACTATGTTCTCTATGCCCCAATTTGAAATACGAGAAAGATCAGAGGTCAATTGCTCCAAGGCCATTCTTCTTGAATCTATCAACTGCTGTTGGGAGGGTCGTCTTTCAAATTGAAAGAAATAATGAAGGGTGGAGTCATCGGCATAGGAGTGTATAGGAGACGAAGTAATATAGAGAACATCATTGATGAAAATTAGAAAAGGAGTTGGGGATAGGACAGATCATTGAGGAACACCACTATTTATAGATTTATAGGATGAACGGTGGCCGTCTACAACAGCTGCTATAAAACGGCCGGAAAGGAAATTAGGGAGAAGGTCACAGAGAGAAGGATAGATTCCGAAAGAGGGAAGTTTGGAAATCAAAGCTTTGTGCCACTCTATCGAAGGTTTTCGATATGTCTAGCTCAACAGCGAAAGACTCACCGAAACCCCGAAGAGTGGAGGACCAACAGTCAGAAAGTAGGGAAAGAAGATCACCAGTAGAACGTTCTTTACGAAAACCATACTGGCGATCAGAGATAAGATTAGAAGAATTGAGATGTTTCCAAATTTTCCTGTTGAGGATAGATTTGAAAACTTTAGAAAGAACGGAGGTTAAAGAAACTGGACGATAGTTAGAAGGTTGAGAGGGGTCTCCCTTCTTCAGCACAGATTGAATGAGCGCACGTTTCCAGCAAGAAGGGAAGGTCGAAGTAGAAAGCAAAGACGAAATACTTTACCAAGGCAGAGTGCAAGCTCGGAAGCACAAGGTTTTGAGAATCGCAGGAGGAATACCTTCAGCACCATACGCCTTCTTAGTGTAAATCTCAGAGAGAGCAGAAATGACATCTTTAGAAGAAATTATAATATTAGGCATAAATGAGTTGGAGGGGGTTGAAGGAGGAGGAATAGCTCCGGAATCGTCTAAGGTAGAATTAGAAGCAAAAGTTTGAGCTAAGAGTTCAGCTTTAGTAGAAGGTAAAATGGCTGTTGTACCATCAGAAGAAACTAGAGGAGGGAAAGAGGAAGAAATAAAGTTAGAGTTGACATTTTTTGCAAAATGCCAGAGAGGAAGAGGATCAGATCAAATGAGTCAGAGGGGGTTGAAGGAGTAGGAACAGCTCCGGAATCGTCTAAGGTTGAATTTAAGGCAAAAGTTTGAGCAAAGAGTTCAGCTTTAGAGGAAGGGAAAACGGCAGTTGAACCGTCAGAAGATACTAGAGGAGGGAAAGAGGAAGAAAAGTTAGAGTTGATATTTTTTGCAAAATGCCAGAAAGGGCGAGAGGAAGAGGAACCAGAAAGATTATTGCATTTGCGACTGAGAAAAGAGTTTTTGTTATCTCGAAGAATAGATTTTGCACGATTCCGGGATGAAATATAAGTTGAATGGGATTCAGGGGTTTGAAGACGACGGTAATCTCTGGAGGCAGCGTCCCTGCTGCGGATAGCGCGAGACAATGTAGAGGTAAACCAAGGTTTGTTGGGTTTAGTAGAAGGGAAAGAATATGGAATGTACGCCTCCATGCCAGAGAGAATCACCTCAGTTATGCGCTCTGCGCACTCCGAGGGATCCCTCCCACGAAAGCAATAATCATTCCATGGAAAATCAGGGAAATACAACCGCAAGTCAGACCAGTTAGCAGCACTGAAGTGCCACAAACGTTTCCTCGCCGAAGGCGGGGGTCGTTCTTGTGGAAGACTTGAAGAGACAGAACAAGATTCGGAGATAAGAAGGTGATCGGATGAACCCAGAGGAGGAAAGAGTTTAACATTATAAGGAGAAGGATAAGAAGTAAAGAAAAGATCAAGAATGTTGGGTTCGTCACCAAGGCGATCAGGGATACGGGTAGGGAGTTGCACCAACTGCTCAAGGCTGTTTCGGATAGAAAAGTTGTAGGCGAGATCACCAGCTGGATCATGAGAATAGATGAAAGTCATTGGCGGTGGGGAACATTGAAATCACCTAAAATGATGATTTCATAGAAAGGAGAAGAAGATAGAATGTGCTCTATTTTGGAGTTTAAATAGTCGAAGAATTTTGGATAGTCAGTGGAATTAGAAGATAAATAAACAGAACAAATAAATTTAGTAGTAGAACTGCAAGAGAGTTTTAGCCATAAAGTAGAGAATTCAGGAGACTCCAAATTAAAGAGACATGAGAGCAAATAACATCGTTGTGCACATATGCGCAAAAACCGCCTTTGGCTGAAAATTGAGGATGGAGACAGTAGGAGGTAACAGAATATTGTTTGCTGTCAGCACACTCAAGCAACTGAATTTCGGTTAGAAGCAAGAGATAAGGTTTAGAAGAAGAGAGATGGTGTTCGACAAAGGGGAAATTAAAAAAAAGACAGCGAATGTTGCAGCAATAAATGAAAAAAGAAGACCGTGCACCGGGGAACGACGGACGTTGGGTCATGGTGGCACCATACCCATCATCGGA
>SEYY01020513.1:17500-25000 GCA_009176605.1 Armadillidium nasatum | reverse complement strand
AATCCAAAATAAGATTCAAAATAACTCTAAATCCAAAATAAATCCAAATCCAAAATATATCCAAATCCAAAATAAATTAATAAAAAAGTAAATCCAATTCTAAAATAAATCCAGATTCGAAATAAATCTAAATCCAAATCCAAAATCATTCCAATTCTAAAATAAATCCAAATCTAAAATATATCCATATATAAACAAAAAAATAAATTCAAATTAATAAATCCCATTCGAAAATAAATCCAAATCCAAAATAAATCCAAATCCAAAATAAATCCAAATCCAAAATAAATCCAAATCCAAAATAAATCCAAATTCAAAATTAATCAAAATCCAAAATAATTCCAAATCTAAAGTAAACCAAATCGAAATTAAATCCATAGGAAAAATGAGTCCAAATCCAAAATAAGTAAATCCAAATTCAAAATAAATCCAAAACCAAAATAAATCCACATCCAAAATAAAATCAGGAGAAACAAAGAAACGAATGAACAAAAAGAAAACACTTAAAAAAAAAAATAAAAACAAAAAAAATTAGAAAGAAAACATTTAAAAATGAAATACAGATAAAAAAATAAGGAAAAAAAGAAAGAAAACATTGAAAAAAAACAGAAAGAAAACATTGAAATAAAAAGAACAAAATAAAATATAGAAAAAGAAAGTTCTAATTTCAGTAACAAATAAAATCACACTATTTGAAACTGCCAATAAAAGTAAAAAATAAATAAAAAAAAATTATTATCGAAAATAATATTATTATAGGATAAAGAAGTTACGAAATCAAAAAAAAAGTATTTAAAATTAAGGTTATAAAATCAAAGTAAAAAATAAAAGAAATTAAAAATAGCATGAAATAATTTTCAGCAACAACAAAAAAATGAAAAAATAAAAAATAAAAGCATAAAAAATTTAAAAAAAGAGCATTTGAATAATCATAATAACAACCAGCAACAACATCAACAAAATTAGCGAAAATAATAATAATATTAATAGCTACTACAATATAAGTTGAATATATAAGAGCAAAAACAGTAATAACAATATGAACAAAAACGACAACAATAACAATATAGCATCTACAACAACAACAAAAATAACAGCGAATAAAAATAAGAAAAATAAATTTTCTAACCAGTACCTAAAAGCTAGGAAATAAATAAATAAATATAATTAAAAAAAATTAAAAAGAAATAGGAAAAGGAAAAAGGAAAAAAAATCTTGAGAAAAAAAAAAAAAAAAAAAAAAAAAAAAAAAAAAAAAAAAACATATAAAGGCAATGAAAATTAAATTACAAAGAAATAAGAACTTTACAAGTACCTCAAAAAATACATGAAAAACTTTTAAGCGAAGAAACTCTTTTTCACACTTCGTTGCTTCAAGAAGTATAAAAAAAAAGGTAGAAAGAAAAAAAGTCACCGAAGAGTTTTAATTAAAGCAAGTTTTATCACTTTAAATGAAGACCAAGAGTCTCTTGTCTTGCCTTATAAAACACGACGATGATTAGCGTTCATCGATTCTAAAGACAAGCGGGAAAACGAGACGTCGTTTTAGAAGGACGTAAACTCGTCTTTTTTTCTTTTTTTTTCTTTTTTTTTTTTCTTCCTTCCATCTTCATCCGAGCCTTCTTAGTGTCATTATGTTCTTGTCTCTTTCATTGTCTTGAAAAACGTTTTTCCATCCCTTCATCTCGGCTTCCTCCTTTATCTTCATTTTGTAATTTTTGCTTAATTTTTTTTTTTTTTTATCTCGTTTCTCCGTTGAGTGTGTAAGTGATTATCTCTTATTTTCCTTGAAATGAAACCTTGTTTTTGACTTCTTTTAATCGTTTTTTTATTGTTTTCCTAAAAAAAAAGATAACTTTGTGAAGACCACTTTCGCTTTTAAGGCTTTTTCTTTTAGTAGTTTATTGTATTTATTTCGGCTTCTAATTGCTTTAAAAAATTAGACCATTTTCTAGTCTGAATTTTAAGAATTATTTTTTTATTTTTTTTATAACTTTCTTCTCTTGTATTATCACTATTTCATTTTTTGCCCCAATCTTTTTTTCCTCTATCTCTTCAAGCGCTTTCTTTGTTCTTCTAAAAGTCTAATAGAGGAATTCTCTTAGCGAGACGTTGCAGACTTTATGTCACTGTTTGAAATAGAAGGTAAGCAGTTTAATGGTGGTAATTTCCTTCCAGCTGATATACAACAAGCGTCTAAAAGCCACCTTTAATACTTCTTTTGTGTCCAAAAGCTATTAATTTTAATTGAAAATTAAAGTCTTGAATTTGTATCTTGATATTTATGTGTACAGCTTCCTAAATTTTAATTACTTAATATTTTGGGAAGGTTCATATGCAGTTTTACAACTTTTTTTTCCTTTTTCTTTCATACAACTTCTTTTATGTAATATCTCTTTAACATTAAGTAGTTGGTTTTTTTCTTATTATTATTATTATTATTATTATTCGTTTGCTTTTTTTTATTTATTTTTTTATTTTTTTTTATTTTTGCTTTTTTCTAAAAATAGAATGAAAGAAAAGCTTTATTTTTTTAGGATTTAATTAAATTCTTTAATGTTTTGTTTTTTATTATTATTATTTATTCTAATGAAATAAACGTTTAGAACATTTTTTCTTGTATCATAAGTAACTTGATAATTTAATATAGTGTCCTTTTTATATATATATATATAATATTTATATATATATATATATAATATATTATATATATATATATATATATATATATATATAATATATATATATATATATATATATATATATATATATATATATATATATATATATATATATATATATATATATATATATATATATATATATATATATATATATATATATATATATATATATATATATATCCTTTATCCTTATCTTCTCCCTGGAAGGGTATTTCACCCTATCAGTGGGACCAGCATCTTTCTCCATCTGCTCTCAAAAGTTCCTTTCATACAAGGCTCTAAAGTTTATATTTTTAGGATTGTTGGATAAAATGTCAGTCTTTGAGTTTTATTTAAACCACCAGGTAGGGTTTTCACCCTTTCATTGGGACTAGCACCTTCTCCATCTAACGTCTAAACACTTTCTCAAAGAGCTCTCCAGAAGATTATGCTTCTCGGAGATATAGTTTCCAGTGCTGGTCCTGGAGCTGTTACAAGCAGTAAGGAATAATTGCAGGGACGAGCTGCAATCTCTATTGCCCTTACCTCCGACTCTTCTCGCGTGATCATATATATATATATATATATATATATATATATATATATATATATATATATATATATATATATAGTATATATATCATATATATATATATATATATATATATATATATATATATATATATATATATATATATATATATATTATATATATGTTCTATTTTCAGCAGATAAATTTTTAAAATAAATTCTTTACTATATTGCTGTTACAACTTCAAATTCTCTTCTCGCAAACTTCCTCCTTTGAGAAGTTTTCGTGAGATAGTTTAAAATTTTCCATTCCTCCAACTTCTCTTCCTTTGAATTGCACACTTTCAATTTGTTTTTGGAGTAATTTTTCCCCCACTTTAGAGGATATTGTGTGGGCCTTTGACCAATTTTCACAAGATGTCGCAATAAAAAAAATAAAAAAGTAAAAAAAAAATCTTTTACAATAAGTTCATTGTACTGAAATTAAAAGTACTTAAAACTCCAAAAGATTTCTGAAGGGTCAACCGTGGCTCAAACGGTAGAATGATTGAATCACGTGCTTGAGAGCGCCAGTTCGATCCCACTCGGGGATCCTAGGTATATTCTAACTAGAAAAGTCTCTCTCCTCTTGAATAAGGCAATGCCCTGTGAGTTGTAAAATTTTTTGATTAAAAAAATTGGTAACCTGAACTTAAAAATCAAGCAAAGTTTTCAACATTTTTAAGATTCCAGAGAAGAAGTAAACGTCTCTTATTAGTTTGAAGGTAGCAATACAATATTACCTTTGAAGATCATGTTGAAGATAAGATCATGTTGAAGATAAATTAATTAAGAGACTTAGTTTTTTTTTTATAGAGTAGTTATATATCAAAATGAAGATCGTTGAAAATCTTTGAATATTGTTGAAGATCCATTAAATTAGAGACTTAGTTTATTTATAGAGTAGTTAATATCAAAATGAAGATCATGTTGAAGATCGTTGAAGATCTTGCTGAATATCTATAAATTAAGAGACTAAATTTATTTATAGAGTAGTTATATATCAAAATGCAAATGTTTTTTATATTTATGGTAAAAGTGCATTTAATAGGTAAAATATTTAATAATATTTAATATTTAAAATACAAATTTTTTTCAGGTATTTAACAATTGAATATCTATCCTTGGTAAGATTTCCTCATATTTTTTTTTATTAGTTAATCACAAAAAGGAATTTAATTTCCAATAAAAACATCAATGATAATTTAATACTAAAAAATTACCCATTCTGAACTAATGTGTAATTTTTATAAATTTATTTTTATTAATATTTTATTCTATGAAATTTAACAATTCTACACTTACAATTCTTATTTCCTATTCTAACTATTTTTAACGAATTTTAATAATCTGTTCATATTGCCAAACCAATGATAAAAATAATCCCATTTTATTCCTGTAACTATATATATATATATATATATATATATATATATATATATATATATATATATATATATATATATATATATATATATATATATATATATATATATATATATATATATATATATATATATATATATATATATATATATATATATATATATATATATATATATATATATATATATATATATATATATATATATATATATATATATATATATATATATATATATATATATATATATATATATATATATATATATATATATATATATATATATATATATATATATATATATATATATATATATATATATATATATATATATATATATATATATATATATATATATATATATATATATATATATATATATATATATATATATATATATATATATATATATATATATATATATATATATATATATATATATATATATATATATATATATATATATATATATATATATACATATATATATATATATATATATATATATATATATATATATATATATATATATATATATATATATATATATATATATATATATATATATATATATATACAAATATGTTTCCGTGTTATTAAGCAATTTAAAGTGTATGTGATGTTCCATGTTAATAAAACATAAGTGACTGAAACTTTATTGCAATTATCAAACGATAAGGTATAATTTAAACGTATTTTAATATTATTTATTAAGTTATATATATATATATATATATATATATATATATATATATATATATATATATATATATATATATATATATATATATATATATATATATATATATATATATATATATATATATATATATATATATATATATATATATATATATATATATATATATATATATATATATATATATATATATATATATATATATATATATATACTGCAGAAATTGTCCTAATGAATCGTTGGGACAATATCATAGTAAAACTTTAAAGAGAAAAGATATGTTAAGCATAAGAAAGTCGCTTCACCGATAAACTGAAAAAATTTCATTGTAATATTTTTTGCCACTTGTCCCAACGATTCGTTAGGACAATTTTTGCAGTGATATTCGACGGTTACGTGAACATTTTTATTTAATTTAAATGCTTCCGATAACTTCAAAAACAGTATGGTTTGGTGAAGACATAATAGATGAGAACGATTGGAGAGTTATTAAGAGACTCCATTGTTAGAACCAAAATGCTGTTAGATTAAACAAAGTTAAATGAAGGCCAAAGGAAATGGGAAGAGCAAAAATGAAATAAAAATGGAAGACAAGAATTATATATATATATATATATATATATATATATATATATATATATATATATATATATATATATATATATATATATATATATATATATATATATATATATATAAATATATATATATTTTTTTTTTTTTTTTTTTTTTTTTTTTTTTTTTTTTTTTTTTTTGCAAATAAAATTTGTAAAATGTTATTGTAGTTATTTTAAATATTTCAGTTATTTTAAAAATATAAGAAAATTCGGGGTGGAGTTTAAAATTTTAGGACCCTGTTTCTATTTCTGGGAATTGGCAATCAAAGCGTATTATTTTTTTCTTGAAAATTTCAATTTTTTTTATTCATTCAAGAATAATAAGAAAAACGTCAATAAGGAAAAAATATTAAATAAAATAAGATGCGCTGATGAAATGTTTTCTATAAATATTCCGAAAAGAAACTCATTATTTTGCAAAATGTATTATCTAATGCTAGGTTAGGTTAGGTTAGTTTAGGTTAGGTTAAGTTAGGTTAGGTTAAGTTAGGTTAGGTTAAGTTAGGTTAGGTTAAGTTAGGTTAGAAATAAATAAACCTAATACAGTGTTTGTTTTTAAGTCAAAAAGAGGAAACCTTAGACTTAAAATTATAACAAAAAAAACAGAGTTTACGTATTGGGGTGCAAAATTTTTAAATAAAATATAAAAAACAGTTTGATAAAATCAGTAACACTGTCAATGTTATTTAAATGTCAATAAATACAAAGTAAATTTTTATTAAATATTAAATGCTATGTGTGATCAAAAATGCTATGTGGAAATCAGGAAAAAAAATTTGATTAAGGAAGATAAGGGAAAGCCACGGAATACTCTAGACTAAGGGTTCTCAATCTGGGTCCACATGGACCCCCAGGGAACCATATAAGCCTTGAGAGGGCCTTCAAGGAAAAATGTTATTTCGGGGGTCCATAATATGAGCTAAGGGGAACATGATAAAATATTACAAATAAATAATATTACAAGTTAGGACCCAGAGGGTCCACAAGCAAAAAAAGGTTTGGAATTCCTACTCTAGACCCAGGGTATCAATCTGGGTGGCGCACCCTTCTGGAGAGGAGTTTAAGATTTTTTGGGGGGAGGCGTGCTAAGCCAAAGCTAAAAGAATGTCCAAATTTGACTTTTGATGACTTTTGGTTGAGCTATCTTCCAATCTTTGGTTGAGCTATCTTCCTATATTTGGTTGAGCAATCTTCTTATGTATTGACAAGTTGTGATGGAAGCTGAGAGGCTACTGGTGCAGATTTCTTCCACATACTTCCTGAGAATCTGAGTTTTCTATACTTGCTTACATCAAATCAAAATATCAACCATGGATTGATGTTGCTAGAAAACTATAGAATACTGAGTGTATATATTGAGACCATTGAAGGTTTCCCGAATAATACTAACAAATGAACAGATATTCAAAAGAAAGAATAATTTTAAGGAAAATGATAAAACAAATAAGACAAAAAATAGATGTGGTATATGAGCGGAACTAAATGCAAAAAGCAACAACATGAATATTTACATTCGATTGGAATTTAATATTTTGAAAGAATATAACCAAAATAGAGATCTATGAGA
>SEYY01020513.1:0-2500 GCA_009176605.1 Armadillidium nasatum | reverse complement strand
CTATAAAGATCAAGCAACTGGGATGGAGTAAAGAAATTCTGAAGTCGCATCGGAACACCTGACATCTTAGAAGTTTGTTTAGAAAAAGAAATAATGTGATTTTTCCAAGAAAGATCACGAGTAAAAAGAACACAAAGAATTTTAATTAAGGACAGATGAAAGTTTGAGTAGAGTATTTAGTGAAAGGTTGTGTCGAATACAGAGAGATTTAGGAACTGAATTTTTGTGGCATCGAAAAAGACTATATTTTCTTTTCCCCAATTTGAAATACGAGAAAGATCAGAGGTCAGTTACTCTAAGGTCACATTCATTGCGTCAATTAAATAATGTTGAAAGAGGAGTCTTTCAATGCAGGGTTGACATATGGACCCAACCCGAAGAAATCCATCCGGTTTTTTTTTTTTTTTTTAAAGTTCACTTGAAAAAACGCTATTTTACTCACTTTTTTCAAAATATTTAAAAATAAATTATTTGAGATTTTTAAATAAATAATAAAGGGTTTTTTTCTCTCAATTTAAATGAATGTTTATAATTTATTTTGTTATTGTATATATATATATATATATATATATATATATATATATATATATATTATATATATATATATATATATATATATATATATATATATAATATATATAATAATATGAACAATAAATTAATAACGGTGGGTAATCTTCATCATTTACGTTACAATGAGCAGTGTTTAAATTTAATTGCCTATAAATTTTCACATTTCTTAAAGTTTTTTCCAATTCTTATTCAATTCTATTAACTTAGTCCAAACAAGACCAAATGTAGAAAATATTCTTTCAATTGAAGCAGAACTCTGTAGAAAGTTCAGTAAATTGCAACAAAAATTTACAAAACCCTAGTGTTGCATTGCTGGCTCTCAATGTTCAATTTTACATGACAGATCACCACTTTGCTGGTTTCTCCTTGTTTAAAAGTTCAGAATTTGATGGTTAAATATCTTTTATATTGATTGCAGTAAAACCTGCCAAATTTCAAGGATAAAAATAGAAATTCACTTTTCTGCCAACCCTTCCTGTGCATGTAATCTTCTTCCTGATTTTATTTTTGAAAATCTTTGATAGTGCTTTGAACATTCAAAACTTCAGTTCACTGATGCTCTAATTTTCTTCTGGATCACAGAGTATTATTGTAGCAAGAAATAGCTCTTATTTTATCAAATTTATATTATAGTACAACTTAAATGTAAAAAAAATTTAAATGCCATTACAATTAAAGCTGTAAGTGAAAAAAAAAAATCTTTCCCCTGTTTTTTTCAGGTTTTAGGTTAAAAAAGTGGACTTTTTTAAAAGGAAAGTGAGTTTTTTGTCAATCTGTTTCAAAGTTAAAGGAATAATGAAGTGTGGAGTCATCGAGTGGATAGGTGATGAAGTAATAGAGAGAAAGTCCTTAATGAAAAACTAGAAAAAGAGTTGAAGATAGAACAGATCCCTGAGAAACACCCTTATTTATAGCTTTAAAGAAAGAAAAGTTGGAAATCAAAGCTTTGTGCCAGGCTCTTTCGAACTCTTTCGATATGTTTACACTACAGCGAAGATTCCCCAAACTTCGAAGAGCAGACGACCAAGGGTCGTACAGAAGGGAAAAAAAGGTCACCACGAAAACCATACCTTGCAATCAAAGAAGATTAGAAGAACTGATATGCTTCCAAATCTTCCCGGTTAAGAATAGATTCGAAAACTTTAGAAAGAACGGAGGTTAAAGAAATAGGACGATAGTTAGAAAGTTGAGATGGGTTCCCATTCTTTGGCATATATATATATATATATATATATATATTATATATATATATATATATATATATATATATATATATATAATATATATATATATATATATATATATATATATATATATATATATATATATATATATATATATATATATAATATATATATATATATATATATATATTATATATATATATATATATATATATATATATATATATATATTATATATAAACGAGTTATTATTAGATAGCATGTGCAAAAACCTAGAACTTTCCCTTGAGCAAAATGAACGAGAGAGGATAATGAGAGACTTCGATTCACTTCCGATGGAAATGAAATAAATCTCTCCATAAATCTTGCTTGAAAATCGGGTTCAGATTTCAAGTTTCAAGAGAGGAAAAAAAATTCGAGAAAAAAAAAATAATAATAATAATAATAAAAGAGTCGTAAATCTTTGAAAAACTTCATTTTCTTGATAAAATTTAAATAAAATTTTATGACTTATTTATTATTATTAATTATTATTAAAAAAAAAAAAAAAAAAAAAAAAAAATTATTATATCATTATTATTTTATTATTATTATTATTATTATTATTATTATTATTTATTATTTTATTATTATTATTATTTATATTATTATTATTTATATTATTATTATTATTATTATTATTTATTATTTATTTATTATTATTATTATTATTATTATTATTATTATTATTATATTATTATTAT
>SEYY01020512.1:20000-41691 GCA_009176605.1 Armadillidium nasatum | reverse complement strand
TGGAAACAGATGGTTAAGAGAACAGGATGCATTAATTTTTTTATTATTATTTTATTTTTATTATTATTATTAATTCAATTTCTTTTATAGAAAATTATGAGTGTGAAAAATGTTTCTTCGTTACTTAAAAAAGTAAATGAAAAGGGTTTAAAAGCACATTTTGAATCAGACGAAGAGGAATATTTTGCTCAAATTTTGACTTCAAAGTTTCCTTTGCTGCTTCTCAAGAAGTTTAGTCACAAGGAATTAATGGTAAAATATTTATAAATTATATTATTATTATTATTATTATTATTATTATTATTATTATTATTATTATTATTATTATTATTATTGTTGTTGTTGTTAAAAGAAGTGTTTCAAATAGGCTTAATTATGATGTGGATTTTGTGTTAGGCAGAAAAGAGCTAAAAGCAGTACTGTGACTCCCCAACCAAAATTTTAAGAACAAAAACAATTGTCATGAACCCAACTAGTTAGTGTATTATTTTAGCCTACAAAGTAAAAACAATAAAATTTAACATAAAAGAATGATACTCACTAACAACATAAAAGATTGTCAACTGCAATAATAAAGGTTTCTAAAAATATATTTGGATATACACTTTTTAAAATAAAAAATTTATATTATTTGATAAATTTTTAATTGATTCCCATTGAAACACAGAGCTGAAATCTCGTAACTCTGAAAGCAAAACAGGTACTATCAAACTCATTAAAATAAGTTTAAGTCAAATTAATAACAGGTTGAAGTACATAATGAGCTTGTTCTATAACTAACAGTGAGATATTTAAAGTTAGCAGTCCTAAGTCAGACTTCGTCTAGTGTTAAAAGCTAGCTAGCTCTAATTTTATTCCGGTAGTTTAAAATTCCCACTCCTAAGCACTATATAGAGAATTCCTCAAAATTGGCATAGATATTAAAAAATTGATGTTGTGGAAGATATTCTTTTAAAAATGTTTGCACTGAGTAACGTTACATTTTATCTTGTCAAAGTAATAAATAAGTAGTGCCAAACACATGTAAACAGATTCATTTTTTTTTTAAAAAAATGGATGTCCTAATTTTGGTCATATTTTAGACTATCCCAACTTTTAAAACAAATAAATAATGTAACCAATATAAAAGATTAATTTTCAATTATGAACCGACCGGGGCCCCGGCCCCGGCCAACCTCGTCCATTTTTACTGACCCCTGCACCGGCTAAAAATCAGGGGAGACCGGGGTTTGCCAGCCGGGGTTAAAATGGCAAATTATACGTTTCAAAAAAGTTTTTTTTTTTTTTTAAATTTTCAGATGATTCTGCTGATATTTTAAGTGTATATAGATTTTTTACCGGTAAGAAAAGTCTATTTCTAGAGTTTTTCCGAGTCTATTACGGTTAAAAAGTTTCTTTTCTTTTTTTTTTTTTTTTTTTTTTTTTTTTTTTTAAGGAAATTTGACCCTTTTCAAAAAAAAAGTCCCCGCCAAACCACATTTTAGAATGAGCTGAAAGTTGGACTACTTATTCAAAATTCTATGGGCTACAAAAGCTTCTAATAGACTTTTGTTCCCAGAGTTATAGGAAAAATTTTAAAAGCCAAAAAATGACCAACTATCGAAAAAAAAATTTTTAGACTTTTTTTTTTTTTTTTTTTTCAAAAAAATACAACTGTAACATTTATTTTTGGTGGATGTATAGAGGAGGGGTGGGGCTACAAATTCTTCTATATACTTTATTCGATGCTATTCGTTGGTTTCGAGATATAGGTTTCAAAAGGTCCATTTTTGACCAAATTTCAAAAATTCCCAAAGTTAGAGAGGCTATATCTCGCTTCAAACAAATAAGCATTTAATAATGCACTAAATAAATGTTATTGCCCTGTCCCTCCTCTAAACAATATCCACAAATAAAAAAAAATAGTAGTAGCGTTTTTTTAAAATAATTTTTTCCTCCAGAAGAGTACGATTTTTGCACAAAAAAAAATTTCAAGTTCTTATAACTTTTTTCTAGACGTTATTTCAAATATCTATTTCCACCAATGCAAGAAATTGGGGCAAAGGTATTCAGTTAAATTTTCAGCTCATGTGGACCAGTGGTTTGACCCAGTTATTCATTTTTTTTCAACTTTGGGTCCAAATTACTTTCAAACCGTTATAGACTCAAAAAAAAAAAAATGCTCTAAATCAACTCAGAACTTAGTGAAAAAATGCATATACCTTGAAAATTTCAACTCAATCAGTCAAATAATAAAAAAAATTTCAAACAAAATAAAATTAAGATATTTTTCTTTTCTTTTTCTTTTGACCGCTCCTTTTCTGATAGTGAATGTTCATCTTTGTGCTTTGATTTTAGATGACTCCATAAAGATTTGGTTGAAATGTTTTTACTTGGGGCACCCGGAGGTTCTCTTCTAATTTTCTGACTGCAGATGTTAACATTTAGCTATTTCGAGCCTATCCTGAAACATTGTAAAGTATTCAAATACTGCAGAAGCTGATCTTTTAGCCATATTGACTGAAAGTATAAATAAAATGATAATTTTGGAATAATGTAGCTAAATGATACAAGTTTGATACATAGCAATAAAATAACAATGGTATGTATAAATACAGGTTAAAAAAATTGATGATTTTATATTTTACATTTTCTCAAACTTTACTTTAGGGTTTTACTTAGGTAAACCTGTTGAATCACTATTATGAACTAGAAATTTTTTATTTTTTTTAAATTTTTTGTACTTTTTCAAAACTTGTCCTATACAAAACTGTAATTTTCTGAAAATTTTTTCGGAGAAAATGCATATAATCATTAATTTAAGTGAATGTTGGCTATTCTACTCCTTCCTTACAATTAAATAAACCTCAATTAAATTTATATCTAATTTTCTTAACCTAAAATTTCAGTGCTTTTGACCTCTTTACAAATTTTAGGAAACCCCGGCCAGAACCCCGCAAAATTCCAGCCCCGGTCGGTTCCTATTTCCAATATTATATTGATATTGTATATATGTACGAGGATTCTATTTATAGTTATAGGAAAGAAAATAAAGTTTATAAATAAATAATTTTGAAAATTACATTATATTTTAACATTAAAATAAATATTAAGAATTTATATAAAACAGCACGTAAAAGTCGAAAAACAAATGGAGACTACAAAAACGGGTTTGTTTACATTAAGTTTGTTGATATCTAAATATTTAATTATATCAGAAGGTATCTTCAGAAAACTTAGTGACGTCATTTTCGCGCTAAAATACAATACCATTTTTCTTCTAAACTTTTATAAAAACTAAAAATAGTAAAGAAAGGAAGAATAGAAAACTACTTTAATAAAAATACTTGAATTTTTTTCTACCTTTTTCTTTTTCATTTGTTTTGCAGACTCTCATGATGAATGCTGCTGAAGGAGAAAAAGATTTGGAAGTGAAAAGTACTTCAAAAAGCAAACCTCAGAGAGCAGAAGTGAATCAACAAAACATAAAAAAGTATCATGTAGAAAATTTGAGTTGCAAATATTGTAATTTTAGTTTTAAAAGCAAAGATGAGTTGAAGACTCATTTAAAAACACACAACAAAAGAAAGTTTAAGTGCGCTCATTGCAGTTATGAATGCAATTTCAAATCAGTATTGAAAAGACATATGCTGATTCACAGAAATGTAAAGTTGTATAAATGTTCTGACTGCTCATATGAATGTAATCATAAAGGAAACTTAAAAATACACATGCTATACATGCACAAACGTAAAATTATTTAAATGTTCTTACTGCTCATATGAATGTAATCAAAAAGGAAGCTTAAAAATACACATGCTTACACACACAAACGTAAAATTATTTAAATGTTCTGACTGTTCCTATGAATGTAATCATAAAGGAAGCTTAAAAAGACACATGCTTCACACACAAACGTAAAATTATTTAAATGTTCTGACTGTTCCTATGAATGTAATCAGAAAGGAAACTTAAAAACACACATGCTTACACACACAAACGTAAAATTATTTAAATGTTCTTACTGTTCCTATGAATGTAATCATAAAGGAAACTTAAAAAACACATGCTTTACACACAAACGTAAAATTATTTAAATGTTCTGACTGTTCCTATGAATGTAATCATAAAGGAAACTTAAAAAGACACATGCTTACACACACAAACGTAAAATTATTTAAATGTTCTGACTGTTCCTATGAATGTAATCAGAAAGGAAACTTAAAACACACATGCTTACACACACAAACGTAAAATTATTTAAATGTTCTGACTGTTCCTATGAATGTAATCATAAAGGAAACTTAAAAATACACATGCTTTACACACGCAAACGTAAAATTATTTAAATGTTCTGACTGTTCCTATGAAAGTAATCATAAAGGGAACTTGAATAAGCACAAGCTTAATAAGCATTAAAAAAAAGAATAAAGTTGGGTGGTAATTTTTAATTTGTTTTTTTCGTTATTTTATAATTGTATATCAAACCCCAGGGTGAAAAACCCACGTTAAAAGCTTCTTTTTAAAACGTAATTTTTTTATTTTATTTGTTTTTATTTATTTTTATTTATTTATTTATTTATTTATTTATTTTTATTTATTTTTACATTTATTTCTGGCTACCATGTCAAATCAATTTTCGCAACTTTTTTTTATCTGCCCCGGCAACCATGGTTTTGTTTATTTGCAAATGAAAACTTTAAATGCACATAAATTAGAAAGTAATCTTGAAAATTGAATTCCTGATAATTAATTCAGAATTTCAGACTATGATTCTTATTTTTTGAAGAAATTCATGGTTATTTGCCAAAAAAATTTCAAGTATTTTATTTCAAAGAAATCTTTTAGTGAAGCACTTATGATGGTTAGCAATGATGATATTTTTGCTTTGTTTACAACCTGTCTTTATCATTATGGCCAAAAATATTTGTTTAATGGAATGCTTGATCATTACTTAAGAGACTTCCTGATTTTTGAAGCGTTTATCTTATTTTTGATAAGCAAGCTCCGATTATGGGTATCAGTGAAACATGATCTAAATCTTTAATCAGTCTTTATTTCATGATTATACTAATTTTTGGAAAGATAAGAAGGATGGAAATGGTGGTGGTCTTCTATCAAAAAATTTTTGATTCACACTTGAAATCTTTATAAAGATTTTAAGAAAATAGTGAAAATTTATTTGATATCAAGATATAAAAGAACAAGTCATATTGTTATATAATGTTCTATAGGCGATTGCTGCCTGATGATCATTTGAATCAACAAATAAATAAAAAAAATAAAAGAAAGCCATTTTTAGATTTCAAAGTGTTTGGAGAACATCACAAGCTCTCATAGCGTGTAGATGATCTGAACTCTTGATGGCCTGAAGGGCAGTATTTTGTCTGCCTGGAAGGATGGCATGTGCCCTTGTAGGTTTGGTCCGCTCTCAAAAACAAAAATTCCAACATGAATATATAGTACTTTGCATCATATTTGAACAAACCATAAATTCTTACGTAGAGTTTGATGCTGACAAGATATGTTAGTTTTTTTCTAAGTTTTGTTTTCATTACTACTGTCTTCTTTGTGTCAAGGCATCTTGAGCACCTGCCAGTTTCTTAATCCTGGCTCATGCTGGCTTCTGGTGGCTTTCTTAGCAATCTTTCGATTTGATTCAAAGAATTGGTTTTTATTTTATTAGTATATATATATATATATATATATATATATATATATATATATATATATATATATATATATATATATATATATATATATATATATATATATATATATATATATATATATATATATATATATATATATATATATATATATATATATATATATATATATATATATATCGAGAGAGAGAGAATAATAATTGCAGTATAGACAGTAGTTTTTGAAGTTCAAATTAAAACTGTAACAGCCAAATAATATTTCTTTATATGTAAATTCAATTGTATATCATAGTTAAATTCTTAAACTGAACATCAACAATTAATTCTGAAGAATATTATGCGTCTTTAAATTTGGTCACATTTTAATCTAAAAATATTTTATAAATTTAAAAAGCTTGAAAACAAAAGTTCTATCATTTTATTCAGGCAAAATTTTATTAGATATTTCTGCATTTTTTTCAGAAGGTCTGAAATCACGCCAAAAGAAACTGAAGGTTGAACAAAAACTAAAACTAGCAATCGACAACTGAAAAAAATTTGGAAGCAAGTTATGGAGTAAAGATAAAAGAAACTTCATCTTAAAAAAATAATGTTTATAAGATCATGCTTGAAAAAATAATGCAAGAATTAAAAGCTTCTTCCATTGAATGTGACAACTACAAACGCAAGATTGTTTAACAGTTGGGAATTCAGAAGGGCAATCATGTAAAGTTCAAAAGAGGTTGATTATTGGAAATTTGAAAGAGCTGTACAAGCTATACAAGAATAATGGCACAAATCACAAAGTAGGATTTTCAACGATTGTAAAGTTACGACCACCATATTGTGTTCTTGCTGGTGCTGGTGGAACTCACTGTGTCTGTGTTTGCACATATCATCAGAACCCAAAGTTACAAATGGCTGCATTTGGATAAAAAGGGGCTTGCATATATAAGGATCTTATGGACTGTATCTGTATCTGTAATTCAGAAAGAGAAGAGTGCATGATGATGACTCGTAAAGATTGTCCCAGAGAAGAAAGGTGTGCAGGCATTTCTTGAAGTACTTGATAGTGTACAATCAGCTTCAGAAGAAATCTCGTACAAACAGTGGGTGACTAATGATCGATACACCATGATTAATGAAGTGAAAATAATTCATCACTCAGTAGGAAAATTGCAAATTTGGCTCGACATCATTTTGTAGCTCAGAAACGCTCATTATTTTAAGGATTTAAAAGAAAATTTGCCATTCCACAGTGAAGCAATGGTTGTTGGAGACTTTTCAGAAAACTTCATTCCTAGTCCAAGATGCAGATCAGGGTTTCCATTACGAAAATTCCCAATGTAAATACATCCTTTAATTGTTTATTTCAAATCAAATGGTTCACATAAACTCTGCCATAAGAGCTTCTGCTTCTTTTCTGATTCAACAAAGCACAATACAGTTATGGCTCACACATTCATTTCAAAGCTTATTTCTTATCTCAAAGTAAGTCTACTCAATTTAAAGAAAATACACTTTTTCCGATATTTATTTTCTACTATCATAAAGACTATGGATTGACATGTGAGTGAAACTTCTTTGCTACTTCTCATGGCAAGTCTGCATGTGATAGAATTGGAGAAACAATAAAAAGAGCTACTGCACGAGCCAGTTTGCAGAGAACTACCTCAGGGAAAATTCTCACACCTAAAGACATGTTCCGTTTTATGAAGAAAGCAGAGTTCAAATATCAAGTATTTCTTTGTTTCTAAACGTGAATTAGAAGAATCCAATAGAAAGTTAAAGCATAGATTTGCAGACGTCTGTACTATTCCTGGAACTAGACAGTTTCATAGATTTGTTCCTAAAAATACAGAGGAACTAATGGTTTATTTGTTTTCAAGCTCCACTAAAGGGGAATTGAAAAGGATCATACATACACCTGGAGACACTGTACATGATGCTGTAAAAGTTACAGATGTAAAAGTGGGCTAATATGTTGGTTATGTTTATGACAAGAAAATATAGTTTGTAATTGTTGAGAAATATAAAGACGAGTTTGACGATTTCTTTAACTTTCTAGAGCCTTCTGCTACCTTTGGAGTCTGGTCATATAATTTTCCCACAAGGAAAGATACATGCTCTGTTCCTGGAGATTCCATATTGGCAATAATGTCTCCTCCTTCATTAAAGGAAGGCACAAGGTTACAGTACATATTTCAAGGAGTCTCAAAATGTATACTAATGTATAGTGTCTGAATATTCTTAGAAGTAAAATACTTATTCCCCTAACAATATTAATAAATATTTTATAAGTTGTCTTGTGAAGTTAAATAATTAAAATATTCGATTAAAATTGTCAATTGAATTGCATCCAAAAAATTTAAATGTATATACCTTTAATGTGGTCTAATATTAAAATTCAACTTTAACATATGTTTCATTAAATCCCAAATATGAATAAAATACAAGCATACTCAAAGTTTTTATCAATGATTTTTATATCAAATAAATGTTTTTTCATTTTTTGCATCTATAACTTTTTCTCTCAGAGAATGAGAGAGAGATCAAATCGTGACCTTAAATGTTGGTTAACTTTTAAATAAATAAAAAAAAAAATTTGATTTGGATATAAATCCATTCGCATTCGCATATTCGCATTCCTTATCTTTTCCAATTCTAAAGATGTAAAAATTATAAATTTATTACTAGTATTACTCAAGTTATAGACATCGAAAGCAGGTGACCTTCGCCAATGACTTCAAAAACACCGAGGTCAGTATGTTTGACATATTGGTCAGATTAACTTATAACTTTCAGAAATGAATTCAGGGATTGAAACAACCCTGTACACCAAAAATAAGCATATTCTGAGAGATGGAGTATTTTTTTTTTTTAAAAGTGGTTGATCTCACAGATAAAGAGTGTATATAAACCTAAAGAACCACTGTAAGAATGACAAATTTTACTACAACTGAGAATACTTTTTATAAAGTCAAAAAAGAAAAAGTGAATTTTGTAATACAAAATTAATTAAAAATTAAGAAATTTTTCCTTTTGCAATTAAGGGAAAATAAAACAAAACAAAACATAAGTTTTTAATTAAATTAATTCAAAAACAAAAAAAATAAGAGAATACAATTTTAAAAATAATGTCAACAATGTCGACTTCTTTTAGTTTCTGTTGAATTAAATGGAAGAGAAGATTCAAGTTTCCTTTTCGGTCGGACTTTCAATTTATTGTAGTGTTTGTCAAACAATTTTATAAAACTTTTGCAATTTTCAATGAAATCTCTACAAACACCACAAAGATGATTGATATCTAGATGCATTTCAAATCCTCCAATATCGGGTCTCCGAATTTTAAGGCAATTGGCATCAGAACAATCGCTTCTCTTTCTGTAATCATAATACCAAATTAAAAAACTTTCTTTCCATTTGTTTGATAATAAGTCATTTGAGGACAAAAAGGTTAATAATCCATCCATTCTTTCTTTGCTACTAATATACACCCATATGACAATTTCATAAGCGCGATAGTCAAACATAAATTTTTTCAGTAATCTCTTTTTCAAGCTGTTGTGAACGCCTGTCCAAGTAAAGAACTTGTCAACATCATCAAATCTCTGACATGAAATTAAATTCAAACATAAGTTGTTTATTTTTAAGGGAATCTTTTTCTTGAAGTCACTCATTTCTGTTTTGGAGGAGAAACACCACAATAAAAGTTCTTCCATTTCATCCCACCTGTTTTCCATTATAAAATATTCAATAAGGTTGATCCTTTTAAACAGTAAATCTTTCTGGTGTCTTTTTACCTCATTCTCGGATAAAGGACACCCAATGAAAAATTCTTTTAAATCATTTAATTTGGTATTTTTTCTGGCAATATCAGTGTACAGATAAGGTTCATTTGACAAAAGAGAATAAAACTCCCTAACTTCCTCTTTTGAAAATTGGGTCCAATTGAGCAATTTCTTGACAAAACCTCGTTTACCATTTAATATAAAAGAAACACAGGAAGAAAATATCTTTCCTTCTACATTAAATACTAAAAGTCTTTTAAAGTTTTTCACTTCCGTTTCTGTCAGTTCTGCCCATTGAATGAATGCATTTGCTTTATATAATTGTCTTTGTGCAACAAACTTACTGTAGTATTCAATCACTTTCTCATTAAATGCAACCTTTCTTTTGAAATCTTTGCTTTCTTCTTTGGAAAGAGAACTCCATTTAATTAACTTTTTAAGTGAACTTAAGCCACTACAGAGGAAAGAATAGCCCATGTACTCAATAGAATCAAATGCCAAATCTCTCTTAAACTTTACCATTTCGATTTTAGAAGAAAAAATCCACTCCAAAAAGAAATCAATATCTTGAAAGTCTTCTCCTGATAATAATTTATAATGCAACAAAATGTCTCGCATATCTAAAACTAAACTTAATTTAAAATTTTTAATTTCATTTGAAGACAGAGCCCATTCCAAACCCTTATCGATAAACTTTATTTTTTTACAAGAGTACAAAGTAAGTATCCTGTCCTGTCTCATGTATAATAAGAAATTTTTCAGCCATTCTTTTATCTCCTCTGCAGAAAAAGCCCAATTCAAAATCTCTTGAAACTCTTTCCCTTTATTGTCAAGAACTAAAGAAAATAAAACATCTTTCACATCATCATCATTAATCAGTTCCTTTTTGAAACTTTCAGTTCTTCCTTTCGGTACACAACATTCAATAAACAAATCAATTCTAATTAGGTCACAAGCTTCAAAGGATATTTCACCTATCCTATTCCCTTGTAACCTAAGAATATCTGATTTCTCTCCCAAGGTTGCACTTGAAAAAATCAGTCTTATAATTTTTTCATCTTCATTGGTAAATGGAGAATGGAAAAGCACACATATAACGTGCGAGCAATCTAAAAGTTCAAGTTGTGAGTTAAGGGCAAATGTCAAAAAATAATCTCTCTCTTCGTGCATAAACGCATTATGCATTCCTCTTCTACTTATTCCTTCATAACGAAAGAAAAACCTTTTTAAAAATGAAGAACTTTGAACCCAAAAATCTCTCAAAATGTTATGATAATCACATAACTTAGAAGACGATTTATTTTTCATTAAAATCACTATCCTGCAGAGAAGTAAACAAAATCCGGTGTCCAGTAACACTTCCCAAAATTGATTCACTACATCCATAAACATGTGTTGATAAGGCCAAATTAATAAATGAAACAATACATAATGCAACAATTCTGGCTGGAAGAACACCTGTAACTGCCTCTCATCTAAATGGTGAAGCAAATATATTGCCATTTCAAGATATTTTTGAATTGGTAAAAATAACTGAAGAGGAAACAAATATTGAGGTGAATCACTTTTGAATCTTCCAAAAATCTTCAGATTACTAAGGAAGAACATATTCAATTTATCTCTAGTAAAAATCAGAGCCTCCTCTTTTTCTGATTCATTCAGCTCTTCAAAACACTTTTTGAATGCCACATCTCTGCAGTCTCTACGCCAAAAATTACATTCTAAAGACTTCTTAAATTTGTATAAAGAAAAACTGTCATTGGTTTTTTCCATTATAATTTGAAGTTCTCTCAACAAAAAGTAAGACCATATATCAGCCATCTCATTGCGCCCTTCGATACAAAAACCATTTTCAAATACCTTATTTTCAATTTTGGGTCTCTTGTCTTCTGGTAACTGCTCCCATAAAACAGGAATAACATCAGACAAACAATAATGACAAGCTATACAAAATTTAAGAGAAGGGCTTAATTCGGTGTCCTTTAAAAGCTCTCTTGCAGCCTTTTCTTTATTAAGTATTCCTTTTGAGGTAAACAAAGAACTTCTGAGGAAGGAACAACTATAATCGAAGGGCAAACCAAATTCCTCATTATGAAATTTTGCCCATTCTATAGATTGCGATAGACAAAAGATAACTACTGGTATTGGTATCTTTTCTCTCAATCCAAAAGGTAATTTCTCCAATGCATCTAATACTTTCTTCTCCATATATTCAAACCACGGTGCGCATCTTTCATACCACAAACTAAAATCGGGAAGATATGGCAGACTCAAAATTTCCTTTTTGAACTCCAATTTGTTCGCAAGCTCAATGGCAATTTGAATTCTACAAAGTTCTTCCAAACGAGAAACCATTTCTGGAAATGAAATCAGTAAAAAATAAATAATATATATATATATATATATATATATATATATATATATATATATATATATATATATATATATATATATATATATATATATATATATATATATATATATATATATATATATATATATATATATATATATATACCTTCTCACCCCCTGACCACCCCACGCTGAGGTGGCCACACTTCACTAATGAAGCCACCCGACGCAGTCGGCTTCGTCCAGAGATCTTTCAAGGTAGTGATGCCCCAGAAGAATCTGGGGCGAGAGAAATGAAAGAACAGTGTAATAGAAAGTGTTTCGCGGTCTCCGGGGCCTCTCTGCATCTGGTACAAGTGGGAGATGTTGTCTGATTTATGTTGCATTTGTGTTTGTATTATTGTGAGTTATGGTGGTGCTCACATCTCAATCTTGCTAATGAGATTTGTGAGTGTCTTGGGAGGTTGCTGAAGTCGGGGTTTATTTCGGGAGGAGGAGTGTTAAGGATGGTGTTTGGTGGTCTGTTGATCATGTAGGAATGCGTTAGTTGAGTGTGAATATGTTTGGTTGTTGAGGTATTGGGGTGGGGTGGGGGGATGTGATTTAGGATTTATTTGTAGAAGGTAGCAGTGGAGGATGGAGGTTATTTTAGTCTGTGTTTGGTAGGTTGGAGGAGTGTATTGTGGCATGTGTGTGTGGGTAGACGGGTTCTTGCGTAAAATTGAGTGCCTATCATTTTGAGGTAGAATTTTGGTTTCATTATGTAGGTGTTGTTGAGGGGTTGTGGGTGTGCAGCCGGTGATTATACGGAGGGCTCTATTTTGCGTTATTTGGAGAGTCATTAAGTTTTTATTGGAGAGCATTGGGTGCCAGACAGGGGAGGCATCGTTGATGGTGGGGCGTATAAATTGTTTGTAGATGGTGACTGAGGTTTGAATGTTGTTGTTTATGTCTGTGTTGGCCACTGTTTTGAGGATGTTGAGTTTTCTGTTTGCTGTTGAGGTGGTGTTTTGGATGTGTTTGGTAAAAGTGAGGTGGGTGTCAAAGGTTAGGCCGAGAATCTTTGGGGTTTTGTTGAGGGGTGTGGGAGTGTTGTTTAGGAGAACTTGTGGGTGGGTGTTGGATGGGTGTTTGTCTGTTGTTATAAGGGTTATGGAGGATTTGTTTGGGGATGCCGTCATTCGAATTTCTGTCAGCCATGTTTGGATTAGCGTTAAGTAGTCTTGTGCGATAGTTGTTGCTGTAGCGAGATTTTTGTGAGTGGTGGCAATAGTTATGTCGTCGGCGTATGAAGTGATGTGGGTGTGAGTTGTTTGGGGTTGAGGGAGGTCTGCTGTGTATAGGTTAAATAGTGTGGGGGATAGTATGGCTCCCTGGGGTACTCCGTTTCTTATGTTTATGGTCCGAGATTTTTGGCCATTTTGTTGTATTTGGGCAGTTCTTCCTGATAGGAAGTTGGCTAACCATTTCTTGATGTTTGTTGGGATGTTGGATTGGAGGATTTTGTGGATTAGATTGTGTCTCGGGACGGTATCGAAGGCTTTGTTTATATCTATTGCTATTAATATTATTTTGTGATGTGGTTTACGGTTTAGTCCGTTTATTATTGGTTGGGTGATGTTGGTGAGTGCTGTGGTGGTGGAGTGGTTGGGTTTGAAACCGTGTTGGAAGCTTTGTTGTGGGATGAATTGGAGGATAGAATTTAGTATTAGTTTTTCAAGGAGTTTTGAGATAGTGGATAAGAGGGAGATTGGGCGGTATGAGGAGGGGTTTGATGGGTCTTTGCCAGGTTTTAGTTTAGGAATGATTAATGCTTTTTTCCATTGGGGAGGGATATAGTTGAGTTGGATAGATTTGTTGAAGATGGTGGTTAGGTATGTGGTTGTGTGGTTGGATAGGTGTTTTAGGTGAATATTCGATATGTTGTCTGGGCCTGTTGCTGGAGAGTTTTTGATGGATTTAATGGTGTTTTGTGTGATATATATATATATATATATATATATATATATATATATATATATATATATATATATATATATATATATATATATATATATATATATATATATATATATATATATATATATATATATATATATATATAAACTCATCTCTAGATTCCTTAAAACTAAATTTGTTTTATTTTATGTATTATCAAAACATGTATTTTCAATGGCAGTTCCACCCCGGTCTAATAATTTCAAATTCTTCTAGCCGAAACCAATACCTCAAAACCATAGTTGCATTTAGTTTCCAATAATATTCAATTTATGAAATCTATTAAAGTACATTTACAATAAAATAAAATAAAAATTTAGTTTTAAGGTATCTGGAGATGAGTTCATCTCATTATATTTTTTTGTAACAATAAGGCAAACAGGATTAGTTATATAATTTTATAGAAGAAACATTGCAAATTAAAATTTGCAATGTTTCTTATTAGGTGTTCAACCATAATGACATGAACTCATCTCCAGATTCTTCAAAATTAAATTTGCTTTATTTATTGTAAATGTATTTTAATAGATTTCATAAATTGAATATTATTTGGAAACTACTTTACATGGCAACTATGGTTCTGAGGTATTGTTTTCGGTTAGAAAGATTTGAAATCATTAGACTCAGACTGTAGTGGAACCGCCAATGAAAATACATGTTTCAATAATACATAAAATAAAATTGGTACTTGTATTGGTGTGCCTTACTATCTGAGTGCTTTAAAATAATAAAGTATCTTAATTCATATTTTTCTGATATATTAAAATAAATTGTTGTTTGTTGCAATGAGTTTGACTGCCTTGTAATTCTTAAGTATTAAAGTAATCATAATAGAAGCTGAATCTTGATCTAAGTCACCTTGAGATAAAAAAATGCAATTCAACACTTCACAGCTTCATATATATATATATATATATATATATATATATATATATATATATATATATATATATATATATATATATATATATATATATATATATATATATATATATATATATATATATATATATATATATATATATATATATATATATATATATATATATATATTAGGGATGGAGCGATACCAAAATTTTTACTGATACCGATACCGATACTTAAAAATTCCCCGATACCGATACCCATACCTAAAAATATGCCGATACTACTACCGATACTTTACTCTTGTCCAAAAGTTTTACCGATACCGATACTCAAAAGTATGCCGATACCGATACTTCACTCCATCCCTATATATATATATATATATATATATATATATATATATATATATATATATATATATATATATATATATATATATATATATATATATATATATATATATATATATATATATATATATATATATATATATATATATATATATATTCTCTGGAAGGGTTTTACCCTGTCAGTGGGACTATTATACTTCGCTATAAAGAGTATATATGTAGACAGTCTATGAGAGGTTAAATCTCAGATGGGAGAAAGTGACTAGTTCGGAATTTCATCAGGAGTGAAACAGTGTAGTGTGCTCTCTCCAATTCTGTTCATTGTCTTTATGGATTTCTATGGCAGATGGCAGATTCGTACCGGGGGATTGTGGTGAGATCTTTGGTAAAGCTGACGACCTTGCTAAAATTTTGGAATCATAGAATTGGTAAACTCAATGAGTACTGGCTTCCCTGTTCTCATTGTTTAAGGATTGGAACATCTTGCGTAATGTTAAAACAATAATGTACGAAAGAATATTGAGGCCTATTCTGTCACATCGACATGAGACTTGGATGCTGAACACTAAAGCCAAGAGTAAAATGCTGTCTATTAAGATCAAGGTACTAAGAATGATAGTGGGGCTGACAAGATTGAATAGAATAGGAAATGTTGATATAAAAGAGGAGCTGGGGATGAAGAGTATATTGACATATAAAGAGAATGGATGAAGTTAGGTATGCAAAGAAGTTCTACGAGTGGAGACCGATGGTGAAGAGAGGTATTGGAAGGCCGAGAATTAGGTGGAGGGACAACATCAAGGTGGCAGTACAAAGATCAATGACAGTAGATGGGTTTTGTCAGAGACATGCTAACAAGTGCGTGCACTTACAGGAGTCTAGTGAGAAAGTATATATATATATATATATATATATATATATATATATATATATATATATATATATATATATATATATATATATATATATATATATATATATATATATATATATATATATATATATATATCATCTCCCAGGAAAGACTTTTTCTGCCTGTCAGTCAAGCCAGAATCTTCCTCCATCGACATTTGTCTTGCGGCACCCATCTATCCATCGGTATCTGTATATCAAAGGGAGCCCATGTCTTCTCAGAGAGTCCTCCACCGAATCCTTCCACCTCTTACTCGGTTTCCCCTTCGGCCTGACCACATCCATCTCCTCTTTGCCACCTTATTTATGGGCATCCTTTCCAGATAACCCCACCAATTCATCCTAGTGGCATCCGCCCTATGAATGGTCAGTCTCAATCCCACACTTTCTCTCTCTATCATTTCTTATTCTATCTCTTCTGGTTTTCTCCACCATAGTTCTCCGCTGCTTGTATCCTGCCCTCCTCTCTCCCCCTGTAGTTCTCCAAGTCTTCGCTCTTCTTTACTGACATGTTTATTTATTCATCTCTTATGATGGGGTACAAAACTCCCACCGTTTTTCCCTACTGCGCAATTCTACCTGTAATCTCTCTTGCATTTCCTTCCTCTGTAGTAAAAACTCCTCCTAGATACTTGTAGCAGTAAGCATTTTCAATCTCCTCCCACACTTAATCTCTCCTACAACAGCTGCTATCGAGCCACTGGAAATAAAATCAGAGAGTATAAATTCTCGAAAGAGGGAGGTTTAAAAATCAAAGATTTGTGCAACACTTTATCGGAAGCTTTCGATATGAGAAAACAAGGAAAGAAGTATTACTGCAAATTGTTTTTTCATCTTTAAAATTGTCAGTGTGGAACTCATTTATACTATTCAAGAAATCTGGACAGAACAAGAATCCTTCAGACTTCAGAATGGAGCCGACTGACTTGCTGGTTTCCAAATACAAAACACCAACAAAGTCGAGGTCAACCAGGAACTAGTGCCACATCACTTTGACTTTCAGAGCACCACTTTCCAGATTGAATTCCAGCAGCAGAAGAGATGACGAATCCAACAAGAACTTGCACAGTGGGCAAAGAAAAAAAATGAAAATGGAATTTTTTTTTGCCACAAATCAAGATATTACTGCAAAGATTGCGATGTAGGCCTATGCGTTGTTCCATGTTTTCAAGATTACCACACTAAGTACAATTTTTATTAAATTTCAATGCAGAATTTTCAATAATAAATCACTTCAATAATTTGAATATGTTTCTAGTTTTATTTCTATTCAGAATGTGAAGCACTGTTTTATTTGGTTTTTAAATAAAACGTATTAACTATTAACTCAGGCAAATTTTTAAATGAAAATCAATTGGTTAATTATACCTTCAAAATAAAGAAAAATTAAAAATAATTATTATTACCCTATTTCATACTATAACAATAAAATTATATTAGAAAAACATTATTTTTCTGTAACACTTCTTAAAAAGTAAATGTGATGATTAAGTTGTTAACGTCTTTGAGATATTAATGATTTAAAGCAATTATATCTTTATCATTTCTTTTACCTAAGTTTATTAGTCGTTAATTCATTATATTTTAATATCTTTCACTTATGAGAATTAAACTGTTGAAAATTTGATATCCAAATAATTGCTTTGACAATGTTAACTTACTTGCTAAGTCTCTCCTCTTCTGAATCCTTGGAATTTGCAAAGTCAAATCTCTCTTTAAATTGCCATAAACTACTACAGGTTTAGATATTTAAATAAAAATCATCTGTTAAATTAAAAAAAAAAAAAAAAAAATTCAAAAGTATGGTAATAATATAATCAACTTTGATTATAAGAGTTGAAAAGACAACTTAATATCATTCATTGAGATTTAAATGGAAATAAATTATTATGGGAGCTGGTAAAGATTGGGATTCTTCAGGGTTTTTTTTTTTTTTTTGTGCTGGGGTCTCTTTTATTCTTAATCTACATTAATGATTTGGATAAGGGAATAAAATGTTTAGCTTCCGAGTCAGCTGATGATACTAAGCTTGTCTGTCCTGCAAAATATATTAAGGGATGTATAACAGTTCAATAGAAGCTAGGAATAAAGCCAATAGAATGCTAGAAATAATAAACTGCAAAGTTAATTATAAAAGTAAGGTGATCAGTAAGCTCTATAATGGTTATGTGAGACAACTGATTGAGTATTGCACACAGATTTGAGTTCCTTATTTAAGAAAAGACATTAATATGATGGAGGCAGTACAATGCAGAGCAACATGAATGATTTTTGGTTTTAAAAATAAGTTACAAGGAAAGGTTAAAAGAAATGAGGATATTTTCTGTAGAAAGATGATTTCTTAGAGGTGACATGATTTAGGTTTTCAAAATTGTTTTCATCAATTGATGATATAGACGTAAGTAAGTTCTTTTTACAAGATCCCAATGGGCACCCCAGGCCCCAGGGGTTATTAAAAAATAAAGACATGCCATCCAGATGATAAAGTATTTTTTCAGCAACAGAGTAATTAATTTTTTGAATGGTTTACCGCAAGGTATTGTCAATAGTAACTCTTCTATCTTTTCAGAAAAGGGTGGATTAATATATGGATGATCAAGGTATTGATAACTGACTCTGCTTTTAAGGCAACATGTTTTAATGAATATTTTTAAATATGGGGATTTTGCATGTTAGTTTAGAATTTGAATGTCCCATTTATTTATAGCTTTGAAAACAGCATATTGCATGGGAATAGCATGGTTGACTTGATATTTTTGCATGGGAAAAATTGGGTATGTGACAAGCCATTCAGAGGGAATGGCAACTTTTGTAACTTTTTAAGGACTGGGACACTCTTGATAAGCCCATGTGCCTTTTAACAGTCTCTATTTAATGTTCTTAAGTAAACTAAACACGGTGCTCAATGATGTACGTCTTCTACCAGTAAAATCTGGAATACTTTTTCACTCTCATGGACATGAACACCATCACACCATCAGTGTATGACATCATGTTACATCTAATCTGATCCAGGAAGATTTTATCCATTACACATGTTGATAATATGAAGGATTCCCACGTTTTCACACCAAAATAATAGAATGTAAGGAGTCTATTTCATTTTACATACATCAAAATCATTCTCATTGCATACCAAAACTTTTTATTACTTTATTTTACACGATAAAGAAAAATGAAATTTAATCTTTCCTATTAACCACAATTGGTGAAAAAGGGATGTCAATAAATAAATATTTCGGTCTCTAATCATAAAAAATAAGATATTAAAAAAAAATCTATTTAAATGGTTAAAAAAGAAAACTGAAGTTAAATATTATTATATTATATATATATATATATATATATATATATATATATATATATATATATATATATATATATATATATATATATATATATATATATATATATATATATATATATATATATATATATATATATATATTAAACTTAAAGCTACCATGAATATATGCGTTAAATATTTTTATAACTGAAAATACTTTTATAAAAGGTAAGTGAAATAAAATGAATCTTGTAGGACAAAATGAGCTGAAAATTAAGAAATTACAACCATTCATCCTTTAATATTTTTTTTTTTTTTTATTCTTTTGTAACTTAAAAAAAAAAAGTTATTTTAAGAGTTCAAGAAATAGAGACATGTTTAAAAATAATGTCAACAATGTCTTCTTTTTGTTTCTGTTGAATTAATTTGAAGAGAAGATTCAAGTTTCCTTTTGGGTCGGACTTTCAATTTATTGTAGTGTTTGTCAAACAATTTTATAAAACGTTTGCAATCTTCAATAAAACCTCTACAATCACCACAAAGAAGATTGGTGTCTAGATGCACTCCAAATCCCCCAATATCTGGTCTCCTAATTTTAAGGCAATTTTCATCAGAACAATCACTTCTCTTTTCGTGCTCATAATACCAAATTAAAACACTTTCTTTCCATTTGTTTGATAGTAAATCATTTGAGGACAAAAAGTTTAATAATCCATCAACGCTTTCTTTGCTACTATTATCCATACACAATAAAATTTCATAAACATGACTGTCAAATAATATTTCTTTCAGTAATCTCTTTTTTAAGCTGTTGTGAACGCCTGTCCAAGTAAAGAACTTGTCAACATCATCAAATCTCTGACATGAAATTAAATTCAAACATATGTTGTTTATTTTTAAGGGAATCTTTTCCTTGAAGTCATTCATTTCTGTTTCGGAGGAGAAACACCAACCTAAAAGTTCTTCCATTTCATCCCACCTGTTTTGCATTACAAAATATTCAATAAGGTCAATGCTTTTAAACAGTAAATCTTTCTTGTCTCTTTTTATCTCCTTCTTAGACAAAGGAAACCCATTGAAAAATTCTTTTATATTATTTAATTTGGTATTTTCTTCAGTAATAAGAGTATAGAGATCAAGTTCCTTTGTCAAAAGAGAATAAAACTCCCTAACTTCCTCTTTTGAAAATTGGGTCCAATTAACCAATTCCTTGACAAAATCTCCTTTACCATTTAATATAAAAGAAACACAGGAAGAAAATACATTTCCTTCTACATTAAATACTAAAAGTCTTTTAAAATTTTTCACTTCAGTTTCTGTCAGTTCTGCCCATCGAATGAATGAATTTGTTTTATACAATTGTCTTTTTGAAACAACAAATTTACTGTAGTTTTCAATCACTTTCTCATTAAATGCAACCTTTCTTTTGAAATCTTTGCTTTCTTCTTTGGAAAGAGAGCTCCATTTAATTAATTCTTTAAGTGAACTGAAGCCTCTTCTGAGGAAGGAATATCCCATGTAGTCAATAGAATCAAATGCCAAATCTCTCTTAAACTTTACCATTTCGATTTTTGAAGAAAAAATCCACTCCAAAAAGAAATCAATATCTTGAAAGTCTCCTGATAATAAGGATTCTTCATTATGCAACCAAATGTCTCGCACATCTAAAATTACACTTAATTTAAAATTTTTAATTTCATTTGAAGATAGAGCCCATTCCAAACTCTTATCAATAAACTTTTTTTTTTTTTTACTAAAGTGCAAAGTGCTTATCCTGTCTCTCATATATAAGTAAGAAAATTTTCAGCCATTCTTTTATCTCCTCAGCAGAAAAAGCCCAATTCAGAATCTTTTGAAACTCTTTCCCCTTATTGTCAAGAACTAAAGAAAATAAAACATCCTTTACATCATCTTCATTAAATAGTTCCTTTTTGAAACTTTCAATTCTTCCTTTCGGTACACAACATTCAATAAACAAATCAATTCTACTTAGATCACAAGCCTCAAAGAATATTTCACCCATCCTATTCACTTGTAACCTTACAATATTCCATTTCTCTTCCAAGGTTGCACTTGAAAAAATCAGTCGTATAATTTTTTCATCTTCAATGGTAAATGGAAAACCAAAAAGTTTACATATTATGCGCGAGCAATCTAAACATTGAAAATGTGAGCTAAGGACAGATATAAAACAATAATCTCTCTCCATGAATAAACGCAATAACCATTTCTCTATTACTTAATCCTTCAATGTGAAAGAAAAATCTTTTTAAAGATGAAGAACTTTGAACCCAAAAATCTCTCAAAATGTTATGATAATCACATAACTTAGAAGACGATTTATTTTTTATTAAACTCACTATCCTGTAGAGAAGTAAACAAAATCCTTTGTCGGGTAAAACTTCCCAAAATTGACTCACTACATCCATAAACATGTGTTGATAAGGCCAAATTAATAAATGAAACAATACATAATACAACAATTTTGGCTGGAAGAACACTTTTAAC